>CM060948.1:240080733-240113233 GCA_030765055.1 Mantis religiosa | reverse complement strand
TGCTCCAGCACCGTGTTGTCTCCCAGAAATCTCACTTTGCGGTCGCTTGGGATCAAACCTGCGTTTCCTTGGAGAGGGCCAAACGGTGTAATCACTTAGCCACGGCGTGGCCTGCTTCAACAAATTTGCAATAATTTAAGGTAGTGGTAGAGAAAATATTACGGAAATGTTAATACGACACAAATATTTTATATAAACTGTTTAAAACATCTAGGTACATTTTTTTAGGTAGTTTGATCTTTTTTAATTTATTCCTTTTCTTTGTTCCAAGCCTTTAACTCCAATGGTTATATCGGCGGTCGTTCTCCTTTGGAACACGTCGAAGGTGTTAACTCATATTCGTAATCAGTATATCACGCACACACTTACACTCTCATTAATACTTCCAGACTCTGAAGAAGATGAGGAATTATATTGGTCGGAGAAAAATCCCTACCCCAAGCCGGGAATGGAACCCGGAAACCCTAGCACAGCAGTTAGGTGCTCTACCGACTGAGCTACGGGGTCAGCCCAGTAGTAGTATGATATTGTTTAAACCTTAGGTTTCAGGATTATAAAAAGTAATCGAGAACGAGAATAAATGGAATTATACAGGTTATTTTTTTAGAAAACTCAGCATATGGTAAACATAAATTTTATTTTATTTTATAAATATCTTAAATATATAGTGTATCAATAAAAATCGCTATGAGCGATTTTTATGGTATGTAACCCAATTTTTGTTTTCAAATTATGCTTTCCATAGACAAGCATAGAGCTTTTCTCCAAATGGCTTTTTCCACGGAACTTCAAAACCTACCTTCCGATGTAATCTCGGTATTAAGTATAGTTTGGAAAGCAATATTCCCTTAAAGAAAACACCACAAAATAGCAAAAATATGTTTAAATTTTATGACTGGGTTTAAAAACTTAAGCATTTTTCAAAAATAATTTAAACAAGCTATAGGTAAATAAAATTATCACGTTTAAAATTTAATGTTGATATTAAAACAGTGAAATTCCACTTCTTTGGATTCTGTAATAGTAAAATCATGCGTTATTTAATTTCAACCAATGATATATTTAATATTACTCAATATGATATTGGGATAGCATTAATAAAAAGCCTTTCACTTACGAAAGGTTAACAGCTAGTTTCCAGATCTGATTTACTGTACAAGGAACCGGATGAATATTAATAATTTCTGGAGTATTGCTTGTCAAGGGTGTGTTATGAATCCTGTCTACGTTTCATGTGCACGAACTTGTTTCCACATAACTTACACTGAAACGTTTTTAGACGCCCTTGTAATATAAAAATCCAAAGAAAACAGGGAACATCAGTTATATTTCTACAACTATGTTTTCCTGACCTCCTCAGAGACTGGCCGTTTGTTATGTCAAGTTGCTAACATGTTTCATGTTCTTAGAAGTAATAATGTAGATTACTGACAAGGTCGTGAATGCAAAAACAGCAGAAGCTCCGATACGAAATATGAGACGCAACTTGAAAGCTTTCAGCTTCTTCTTAATGGCTCATTAAATTAATTTATTATATGTGTAATGAAAAGGTAGGAGTTAGATCTACATAACTCCTTATCTCGTACATACGGCGTACTGCAGCTCTAAAAGCGCTGCTGTCACTTTGGTTGATGGTAGCTCAATCCATACTGCGGTATGTGTACGTCTAGTGTTGGTATGCATGAAATTAGAAAGTTGTTAGAGAACAATCTTTCGTATTGTTAGTGTAATAAAGCCAATTTATTCATTAAAGTCCTGCTACTGAAGGTAAATCATTATAGAAATGCAATACATGCAATTTTTATTAAAATAAGGTTTATGCTTAAAATATTTCAGTCCATACAAATCCATCATGGCTACCGTCCACCAAAAGAAAGGGATTCAGTGAAGAAACCATACGAGGCTAAAGGCCACCCTTAGACAGGGCACAGATCGCGCGGAAGTCCCTAAGAAGCTGGAGCAGTCTAAAGAAAGCGACGAACAACTCGTCTATGAAACGTAGAAGAACACCAGGAAGACAAGAAGCAAACGGAATGAAACGGAAATTGAAGACCTATAATCGTGGTCAATGAGAAAAAAAAACCCAGCATTCACCTACCGAAGAGAGGTAACTGCGTAGAACCTACAAAGTTGATTCGCCTGGAATCTAACACTGAACCTCCCGGATACGAGTCTCACGCGTTACCACGGAACAGTCTCAGGTCTTCTGTCCTATGTATCAATGGCAACCACAGACAACCACTTCCTCCTTCAAATAAACAATAGGCTAAGTAATACTGTATTGGTCTAAAACGGGTGGAGGAGATCAGAAATAGCTTCTCTTAATACATTGTTCTATTGTGGACTAGGTACAAGCCCAAACATGATTAAGACCTCAATGGTGTACAGAGAAAAGTTTGATGTGTTGAAATCGCAAGGCTTTCTCTGTTCACTTGTCTAAAAGATATTCTTACAAAAGCTTATCCTTACACCTGTGCATTACTTTATCTACACGTTTACATACTTTGTTGTTGATATAAGAAGGCTAAACCCATAATCAAGCTTTTAAAAAGCGCTTTGGTACGTGTTGGCTGGGAATCTTCATGCTAGTTACATATACATGACCTCCTGAAAAACATGAATCACGACTGATAAAAGTATTTAAAAATTCAAATAAAAAATAACGAATATTTCCGAAAAGGTTAATGACATAAATTGCGTGCCTTTAAAATATGTATACTAATGTGTATTTGTGTATCACGGTTTAGATGGTGTAAAGTGATTTATTCAGATTTTCTGAGTTTTGCATAGTAGTTTGTAGAAAATTCAAGATATGCTCTTTACAATGCAGATATTTTAAGAATATCGTATTTTAATCAAAATCAGTTTGATCCATTTTTGAGAAAATAATCAAAATCGATTACTTTTTCATTTAAAATGTGGAATTAAGGCAAGGCTACACTGAAAATTCGCCGAAAATTTTGAAAATCATGGAATTTTCTTTTTCGGCATTTTTGGTAGCTTAGGGTTTGTAGTAATAGATGCCATGGTATTTTTATCATTTGCACCATTTTAGGCCATCACGTAACAATGTAAAAAGACCTTTAACAATCGTTGAAATGATCGTTGATTGGTTTTCTGAAAAACCTTTTTTCTAACACTTTTCAGTATACAAAATAACTCAGACGTCAAGGTTTTCCACTTAACTTGGTGAAACTTACAGGACAGGTCCTTAATGTGTAAATAAGACACTTCACATTCCCCACTTTTATTAAGGCTCATGTTTTGGAAATTATATGGTGTTAAGTAATAAAATAAGTTAATATTTTCAAAATTTTGAAAGCTAACACGTGGAAAATATTTTATAACAAATGATGCAAGAGTGTTCCAAAAAATAAGAATGTGGGTATCTTAAAGTTGCTTTGTACTGGCCAAAAACAAAGATTAAACTTAGAAGCACAAAAAATTTTTGACGCGTACAACATTTTAAATTTTTACAGTATTTTCATAGAAAATAATTAATAATTAATGGGTAGCAACATAAAAATGTGCATGCCGGTTTAAAATGGTACTCTAATTATATGGCTAAATTTTAATAATGATAGGTTTATTATTATAGAATTTGGAATTTTCAGTGTAGCCTTGCCTTTTAAATAAATGTCAAGTATCCTATATAAGTGACTTTTCATTCATTAAGTAATCTATTCGTAAATAGAATCACACGCACGCACAATATACACAAAACACACTATGAAAGTGTAGAGCCAGACTGAAAAATTCAATGCCATAGCCGGGATTTGAACCACGGATCTTCTGGTTTCCGTCCAGTCGCTCTAACCATTTCAGCTACTATGGCCAACGTGCCAGCATGACATTAAATTCTCCAACTGACTCCTGTTTCTCCCGATAAACCACTAGGAGTTCTCATAAACACATGAAACAACTACCTCAATGGCGACTTATTATGCTGTAAGTACTTTAAGGCCCGGGCTTTATAGTTCGGACCACTATTAGGTACAATTAATGGAAATTAATTGTTCTCTTACACCAGCCGTGTGTAGGACGCACTATGAAAGCGTAGAGCCAGACTGGAAAATTCTCTACACACTACATTGTAGCTCAAATGGTTTGAGCGGCTGGTAGGAAACCAGAAGATCCGTGGTTCAAATCCCGGCTATGGCATTGAATTTTTCAGTCTGGCTCTAAACTTTCATAGTGCGCCCTACACACGTCTAGTGTGAAAGAACAATTTCCACAGAATACACTATTCAACCTTTACTAGGAAAATAATAAAATGATAAGCGGTCAATTTCTTCACAAAGGTATATTCATAAACCCCAACCACACCTAATCATTTATCGCTTATCACTTCAAATATATATGTAGCGTGTCACCACAATTTCCGCAACGTTACGCAAATTTTGAAGCTGAGTGGTTGGTCTATCCTCAGCCTCGAGCAAAGAGCCTTATCTGAGGGTATGCGTGAGTGTATGTAGGAGTAAGGATGACACCGGAATCCAAGTTTAAGGTTTACTTCATAACTGCTTCTTTTTCATAATATTCACGTAGCCGCGAAGGTGCCGACCAATGTACACTAATCTATATTAATATACGGAGTGATGCATGGGAGACGTATATTACGAGATAACACGCAATTCATTATTTACGGCGAGGAAATATGTACACTCCCTCCAGCCATGTCTTTCTTCCTCGAAGACCAGCCAAGTTGTGTATCAGATTCCTCACCACAAAATGTGTTGACACATCAGCCAACTTGTGTGCAGTTGCCAGTCAAAGGGACCTCAAAGAACCTGACCTTTCCGCCCACTAATGACCGTCATAAATCTATCTCCACACTTCAGAAATGGAACACTGACGTTGGGGACCAATAGCAACCCCTATTTTCTGAAAATGACAGTTGCATGTCTACTCCGCGTGGAGTCTCAGTTGCCAAAGTTCCAACTTCCAGTTGTTCTGTTTCATTAGGTGCAAGACGGTGATGTTAAAGTGTTGCAACCTTGTAGAGGCGGCCGTCAGGAGGAGGGTCAATGTTGTAAAACGATTATGAGGGTTCCTCAAAGAAAGCGGCCGCCGTGCACTTGCGTTGAGTAGACAGACTTTACCCTAAGTACCTGGTCCCCTGTTACTTTTGTTTCCGCTCACCGACCAGCCTTTAAGAAAATTTCTCGCCTCTTTCATAAATGCCAACCATCTGGACCGCCCCCAAAGCCGTCTTCCCCATAGTTAACTGCTTAACCGATATCCTGTTTCACATTTAACGAATATATAACATGTTTATATATAATCTATTATGATTAGTAATTTACTGAATCCATAATTTGGGGTTCAAGCGTTAGAAAACGCAAGAGCCACAGTTGGTTTCTCTTAAAATATTTAGACACGAAAAATGCAGCCCCAAATAACGTGTGCCATTCTCATTTTAATTATACGGTGTACGGGCTGTTAAATTTGCCTTATATTTCAAAGAGCCGAATTCCCTTTTTGGCAAAATATTCAAGAAGACAATCGTTTCAGTGTCCTTATAAATTTCGATAGCTACTTATATACAGTTTTGTGATACGTGGGCCATATGCGTTGTTGTAATACGAGTATGAGCTGATGAAGAAAGCTTGTTAAATAAACGTAATGACATAGCAATCTTTTTAACACTTCGTCCTCACCACCACCACCGCCACCGCCACCACCACCATCATTATTATTTCTACCAAAGGTACTCTACTACAAGTGCATAGAACACACATGGTCAGTGTTTCTTTCCAGAGCATCAGATATGTGATAAATTTGTGAAACAAGAGGCTGGAGTTAAACAACATTGGAGATGGATGTACGTATGTAGTAATAAATAAGCTATCTCCTCGGTGAAAGAGCTGTTTTCACGTAAAACCTGTGTTTTAGGTCGTCTTATCTATGATGTTTAGTACAAAAATGTTCCAAAGTTTGATATACTTATTTTTAGTATTTTATTCTTCCTGTATTTTCTAGTCTCACACAATGTTTTCAACATTTCAAGAATAATGTTATATGTATGAAATAATTTGTAAATTTAAAAGGTGATCACAGTATTTGGATTGTTACCCTAATTTTCACTTGTTTTTTCTCTAATGCTTACTCTTTCAACTTCTTGAAATTTTCGAACTACTTATCGTGAAACAGATCTCAATAATTGTCCATGCATTTTGACCCATGATGAAGAATGTTGAACAAAACACCAATCTGGGCTTTCCAGTATCCTAATGCATATCGGTTGTACAAGTAAATACTTATCATAATGCTTTGTCTAAATAATGAGCATAACTACGACACCTGTATTTCAGAATTTGTTAAAGCCAGTCAAAGCCATAATATTGACGTACAATTGTGATTCTTAATATTTTCAACTATGGACGTTTGAATTTCTTACTTTATTGCAAATATTTAGAAAGGAATATGTCGATAAAGAACAACCTTTAATCCCTATTGGTCTTATTTATTATTTTCATGAATATTTATTAACATTGCCACTAGCGGATATACCCCTTTCCACTGATTTCATTCTATGTTCATTTGCGTTACTAAGCAAATATAAAAACATATGCGCATATTTTAAAAATTGCGACAGGATTTCGTCCGATTCTTGAAATTCAGTTTTATGCCTATTCATACTTGGCATCTTATTAAGTTCATGGATACAAGAAAAATTGTTAGAATCAAATTAAATAGGGTTAACTGAACAACGCAATGGAATGAACCATTTTAGAGCGAAGAGATAACACGACTGCCATAGGACGTTAATTATGTACGAAAAGAGATTTTGTTGATGTAATTTACGTCCTCCAACGTTAAGTCATATCGGACGATGAATGAAATGGGTAAAATGAAGCTGAAATGAGCCCAGGGTCAATGGAGCTTAGAGTTTCCCGACATTCGTATTTTAGGATATGATAAAACCCCGGAAAAACCGTATCCAGGTAGCTCACCCTGACCGGGATTCAAACACGGGACCTCTTAAACGTGAGGCAGGCATAGGAAAAGAGAATTAAGTGTAAAAGCTAATAACCATAGTCAACTGCAAATACAAAGGTTAAATGCTATGGAATTAGATTTGAAACAAAATTTGGTAACAATGGAGTGGCATAAGACTTTTATCACATATGTTCATTAAGACCGAATTAAAACTGTATTTTCGGCGAAATTTTAGTTTTGAATTTTAACTGGATTAAAATAAGTATAATTACTAAAGGTATTTAGTAGAAAAAGCAGAAAACAGCAACGTTTGTGAGATATCCTCAGCTTAGATTGCTCCTTGAACTAATACGTTGTGGGGGAAGCATTTCTCACACTGTCGGTACAAAAACAGGCATTGTCCTTAATTACTCCTTGGCCGAGACTCATTTGTTTTGTTGAGAAGAATGGGTCGTATTTTACGTACACCTACTTACCAAACTTATGGCTACGCTCTAGCCTGATTTAAGACTTTGTTTGGGAAGATGGCGGACCACTAAACGGGAACCCGAAACATCAATTATAGAGAGGACAGAACGTTCAATGAAGAAAGCAGCTCCATCTGACCATAAAGAGAAACACAGTAAAGCTCAAAATACTCTATCTTCAAGCATCTGAAAATTCTTAAGATTTTTTCAATTTTTATCAGTGATTATACAAGAAATAATAAAAACAAACATTTTTCTTCAGTCTTGTTAATTGGAATTTTGGCCTTAATATGCTATACTGCATCCATACATACGTTTTAAACAAATGTTTAAACATGTTACTGCATTTGTCATATTATATCGTGATTCTGCAATTCGCTGAAAAAAGGCCTTAAGTGTTATACTCGCAAGGCTCTTTCTACCCATTCTTCAACAGACTATTCTTAAAAGCTTGTTTTTCAATGTACAGTAAAACTTCGTCAATCCGTACCTCTTTAAACCTGATTTCGTTTAATCCGGACTAGCATCCTTAAAAAAATCAGCGAATTGCTAACTTAAATTATAGTACTGCCCTAAGACAAACTTAAGGAAATTGTCAATTTAATTTTTGCACAGACCGTACAATAGGAATTTCTTAAGAATACGAGGAATATATTAGAGAAAATGGTACAATTTTTGCTTGTTTGTGACACGCTAGGTATCCCTCCACTCGTAGCCATCTATACATAATTAAATATTTGAAAAGTAAAATATATAACACAGTAATATCCGTCTACCAGACGGAGACAGGAGCCCTACCTTTACAGTATTATCCGCCTGTGAGACGATGTGGGTGGCGCGCGCGCGCGCAAGACAATACTTTCCTGGAAGTAAAACAATGATATTGACGCAATACAAATTTCAGCTTACAAATGAAACATAGCTGTAATATCAGATCAAATTAGCAATGCATGTTGCACGCTTTAGAGACGGATGTTACCAACCTAGGGTTAATCTAAAGAAACAAATCGAATGTTCAATGTTGTTTAGTAAACCTACAAAGGTAAATGTCTTTCATCAAACAGTGATTGTGGGGCGAGAAAGCTGTCACAGCAGACGGGGTCGAAGACTGGCTCGACGCAGATGAATATGATCCAGGCTATCGCTTCGTGACTGACGTAGAAATTGTGGATAGTGTAAGCAGTTCAAGGGACACTAGTGGGGAATCTGAGGCTGAGGATGTGGATTTCGGAAAGTCGAAAGTGAAATTAAGTGAGGTTAAATAGCATCTGAGTTGTGTAGTCGAATTTGTCGGGAAAACTGATAATAAACATATTTCTGCATAATACCATCATATGAGGAGCTTTTGTGATCTCATTGTGAAAGAGATGTATAAACCACAACAGTAATTTTATCGTTATTTTTTTTCAAACCAAACAAATAAAGAATGTGTATCAGGCGGGCCTATTGTATCTTAGGTTCTTATAAAATTATACAATACACACTCTAATTTCATTGACAGTTTTTCTCCGCGGTGTTCATTTCACTTAATCCAAACTTCTGATAATGCGGACAACATATAGGTAAGCTCCAATTGGTCCGGAGTAACGACGTTGTACTGTAGTTCATATTATAAAGTAATTATTTTCAGTAATTATTTTATTACATCTTTCTGTCTAGATAACAAAAGAATAAAGGAATACAGTAAATTTAAGCAAAATCAAATCAATTAATAGCTATTTACTCTGTGATTCCTTAGAACTGACTTTCTTTGCTTGACCAGGAAATAAAGGAGTAATTACCTCCTAGTTGAGAAAATAATTTTTAAATTGAAACAAATGATGGAAAACAGCAGAAATGGTTAGCTTCTTCCCTCACAAAAATATTTGACACAAATTAGGCCCTTCAATGAGGTCTACTTTTTGTAGTAAGATTTTATCTCATATGGTTTACCGAATTACCTTCCAATCAGCTGATATCCTATCTTCTTCAACTGCTAATCTAGTTGCCTCTTTCATCATCAGAGGAAAGAAATCTTGACAGAGATTATATTAAGGCTTCCATTGATCTCTTAAGATAGTCTCAGGAGGTAGCAAAGACAAACTGAAATTCAGAGATAAAATTGATGAAAGTGTTACAAAGACATCAGAGAATATTGAAGCTATACATGTCATTTTTCATTAAACTATCTTAAACATATATGATTAATTAAAATTTATCATTTTTGGGGAAAATAAAACTTTTGGGGAGAATAAAATTTTTGGGTGGAATGGTATTCCTTCTTTACCTAAGCATTAGTTAGGAGAAAAAGGTAAAAGACTCAGCTACAGAAATATAAATTTTGAAATGGAGAGGTAAATGACAGCCCATGCTTTTGGGGGAGCTTTTCTCATGAAATTCTACTACTGTGATTTTTTTCTTTATTTATATTTTTGTAAATTACATCTTCTTTAAACTATTGAAGATAACTAAATTAAGTTTTTAGATGAAAGTGCTCCTTTGAACCCAGTTTGTTGTTGGTATCATGATTTGCAATTTTTTTAAAAAATAAACGCTTATTAACTTTAATCAAAATACCTATTTATCATTAGTAAAATATCCAATTTTCCTTAATAAATAAAACTGTTGAGCAAAAGTACGTCGTGAACTTAAGAGCTATTAATTTACAGGCTATAGATATGAAAGCCTGACATTTCATAACAGTTTCTGAGATAATGCTCCTGAATTTATTAAATTTGACATTAACCAATGGGAATTTCTTCTCTTCTAAAACATTTATGTGATATTAACTTTTGAAAAATTATTAGACTTTATAAACATGCGTTCTTGTACGATAACTTAAAAAATCTATAGTGAAAATGCTTAAAATCTGGTCGCTTTATGCAAGCACTGAAATTCCGTTCTCCTTCCATGAGATCGCGAGAAACAACTGAAGTGCAACAGCGTGTTAAAATTACAGTTGAGGAGTTCAAACTAAGTTATTTGAAATAAGACGTATGTGTTAAGTAGATCTATATTGTTTCATTTTAACTATATCTTATTTTTAATCAAATAGAAACATTTCTTCTGAATTAAACGAAGTTCACAGGCTATATCAGAATATTCATATAAATTCTATCTGTTATGTTTTACACTTAACAAACCCGTTACAGCAATTTTGGATTGGAAAATATTTTGAAACTTTGTCCATAAAAGGAAAGTTTAGAATGGAGAATTTATTTCAAAATCAGTTACATCTTGAAATGATGCTGAACTTAAATACCAATTTTTGTATACGGTTTAGGTGTCTGTTTCAGTAATGCTTTCCGATTAACCCATACACATGCATTTTTATATTTTAGAATGCAGCACTGAAAAACCCAAATCCAACAATTTTCAGCCAATCTTGCTCAAATGTTTACCACTTAGGTCTAATGCACAGTAGACTCCAAATGCAAAATTTGGTTTTGTATCTTCAATCGTTTTTGAGTAATTAATTTGTGAATTTCAAAATTTGGGCAAAATTCAAACCACTCCACACGATGAAAATTTTGAAATTTTTAATTTTCTATTTCTAAAAATATTCAGATGGTTATAAATAAAATATATTTCGAATGAATTTCTCATACTGCCTTTACGACCAGAGATACAAAACATAAGGTATGGAGCAAACAAAAAAAGCCAAAATATGATCAAACCTTTGATTATATACCAATAACTTTAAAAGTATAATGAATATTAAAAATTCATATGATAGAAATCCTTGCTTTCTAAGAATATGTGTTGAAAGTTTTAGAGGAACTGAATCAAAACTGCATTGTGTCGAACATTTTGAATGACAAAAAATGTTGATAAAACTATAGCTGAGTAAATCAAATTTTAAAATCTTAAACATTTTCCTTCCCAGTTACATACTTTGAAGTAGACTAAAACCCTCCAGATATGTAACCCTCCTGCCTCTTCTGCAGCAGTTTTTTTTCAATTTCAGTTTCCTTCTGGATGTTTTAGAAGTTACCTGCTCAGAAGTTGCTGAATGAAGTAAGCGTAATTGGTCCTTCGCTTGGCTAATTTTTAGAGATGCTGGTATCCATCTGGTATGCTGGTATGCTCAGTATCCATTATGTCTAACTGCAGCTTGAGTGAGGCAGAACAACCACAATTGAATTCACTGATGACTGATGTCACAGCAATTTGAAGTCTCTTCTTTGACACAAATACTTCTTTTGGGCATTTATGCCATATCATCCTATGTAAACTTTCATTTGCATTTTGTGTCTTACCCAATGTAAATCTCCTTAGAATTTCATCTGATGCCAGCCTTTGTACACAGGCATTAGTTTTCTTACCACATCAGGCCTCAAGGATGCTCTCATTGTTGTGTTGTTATATTTAGGTGTTTCTTCCTTATTTGCTATAGCTTTATTATAGAAACACCAAGATGTGCCTCCAGTAGGGCAGCTGGTATGCATTGGATTGCTGTCACTTGAACTACAATGACATAAAGTGGCATAAATAGCTTGTTTAGTTGCAGGTACATCAATGTTTTTTGTAATTGCATTTCTGTAATATATTTGGAGTCGAGCAATTACATCTGCAGTTAGACTGCCATGTGACTTGCCACCAAGTGTTACATTTTTCTTCTTCCATTCATCCACTGTACTCTGGAGGCTTTTACTAATCCTTTTGGCAATGTGATTAATGCATTCCTCTTTTTTGATTTGGTTTTCAGGTTCGATTCCATATACTCGAAGGTCTGAAAGGTGTTTAAAAGTTTTGGCATCCCCATCTGATAGTATAGTGGTGTACCTAAACTTTGCATGCCCTATGGACCTTTTCCATAAAACTTCAGCTGCTGCTGCTTCCATAGCATTGGAAGAACCATGAGATGTAATCTTGCAATTGCCACTTGCAATGTGTTCCTGATGCCATACTGTGTATTGGTCGCTGGACATTTTCTTTATATATTGATAACAAATAGAGCAGTATTTTGATAGAATTTCATAAAGTCTACTACTAAACCCGTCATGAGGTCTATAAGAATGTCCATACCATAGAGGGATGAATGACCTCTCTTCATCCATGTGCCATCATATGATACAGCAATGTCAATTATGTCATCTTGTTTTAATGATGGGTTGCAATCCATATGAGCTTTTCTAATGATACCATGGGCTTTCCTAAGGACCTCTTTATTCAGAACAATGTTTTCATTATATAATTTATTGAAATGCTTTCTATATGCAGTAAGTGACATGCACATAATCCCCATTCCCATACAATATTTCAGCATACCAGCATTCCCCCTACGAATGCTCAAGAATGAGGCTACCATTCTACGGTTTACATCAAATGGTGCTTTTAATGTTTCACTCTCAGTTATGTGTGGGCTTGATGGAATTTCCTTTATCAAGCATTCACAACTTCGACATTTCACTCTAATAGTGAATGCAAACTCTAAATAATCTACAGTTTCTGCATGCAGGGTTGCTTTGCAACAATAAGTACATTTCATACCTTTATACAGTTCCTCCCATACACTGTTATGTATTACAGAAAAGTCAGCTTGAGGTCTTTCTAGCCTTACTGCAGCCTCAAAATTTGCTGCAGTGATCTTCTTGTGACTGGCAGATAATTTGGAAGGTCCTGGTTCATTTGCACATTCAGGAGCAGGTTCACACACAGTTTCTGCAGTTGTAGCATATGTACAATGGAATTCACTATAATCCACATTAGGTTTCCAATGTTTATTTACTAAGCCCGATCCCTATTTAGAACGTTTAGAGAGTCTTTGCCCTTGATACATGTATCGTGTTGCCTATTTATGATCCTAACGATGTACACAGTCAACAAAAGGTCTGTTGTTTCAAAAAATGTTTCACCTATAACCTATAAAACAGTTATATGCACGTTTAGATGTATAATACACCTTTACGAATGATAAATTACAAACTAAAGCTCAATAATGATATACAAACAGTATGTAGTTTAACGATAAACATAAGAAAATCACGACCAAGTTGGAAATTCACACAAAATCAAAATACAAACATTACTATTTGCTTTCAAAGTTTGCAGCCAGTGTTTTGTTTCCATGGTGCCACATACTGTAAGAAATAACCATCATACCAACACACAAAATTCCACCAAAAACTTTGCCCGCTAATTTCAAATGTACCTATTAATTTAGTACATTCAATCGAACTCAAATGACAGAATTTTGTGAATCGAAGGGCTGGCAGGCACGTGTGCATGGGCATTTAAATTGTCATGTGAGGGTATTTAAATGCCTGAAACTCATAAATTTGTTTGGACTATGATACTACGAGGGCTGTTCAATAAAGAATGATCATACTTCTTTTACGGTCATAATTTTTCGCACTAAAATTCTAACTTATTGTATTCTGTTGGCTTAATGTGAAAGAAACACGCCGTACTAGTTTCATTGTTAGTACTACTGGTTGCCGCCTGTGAGAACCAGGCAAGTTCTGACATGTTCAGTATCACCTACCGCTGCAATGGAGGGAACATGCAGTTAAAGTTGATGTTAGAGGAATATCCGGAGTTTCTTTCAAACGTAATCACTGCTGATGAAACTTTACTACATCATTTTGATCCTGATAACAAACAGCAAAGCTCAGTGTGGAGATCTCCTTCATCACCAACCCCCCAAAAAGCAAAAGTGGTTGCTTCTGTTGGGAAAGTTGTGGTCATCTCATTCTTTGATATTCATGGAATGGTTTATCAGCATGTTGTAACTGCACACACATCAGTAACTGGACAATACTACAGGAATGTCCTGAAAACATTGCAAGTCCATATCAGGTACAAAAGATCATATTTCCATGAAGTAGGCTGGATGCTGCACCACAATAATGCGCGGCCGCATATTGCCAATGCTGTTGCTGAATATCTAGCAAACATCAAAGTGAAGTCCATCCCTCACCCTCCCTATAGTCCGGATTTAGCCCCATGTGGGGAAGGCTGTGGAGGCGATTTTGAAGGATCTCTCAAAAACTGGTTTCCAGCATTTTTTTGAAGACCGGCAGAAACGCTGGGACAAGTGCATCGCATTCAGGGGAGACAATTTTGAGAAGGACCATCAAAATTATGAGGATGAGTAAAGATACGCTGTCAAAAAAATTGTGATCATTCTTTATTGAACAGCCCTCGTATAAGGTTCAAAGTATTTTATTAGCTCAAAAACAAAATATTTAATTTTTCCCATATTTTTAGCAAATTTCGGTGCTGCATTTCCTTAAAGCATATGTTTCTCTTGAAATATCGTTATCAAAATTTTGGGGTGAAAGAAATAGTATTAATACTTACTGTGTGCATACGAGAGGAAGTAAAAACTCCTAATTTCAGCTTGGATTCTGTGAATTTTTAGGTTAGCGTATTAACCATTCCTCCGGGAGTCTTCTAATGCAAATAAAATTGTTTTCAAAGAAGCATTAACAGCGTAAAGCAAGGTCAACGTGACTTCTTAGGTTTAAAGGTTAAAGACCGTTGATATTGATAAAAGAAAGAACTTAGTAAATCAACGCTTAGTCAACACTTTCAGATAAGCGGCTTATTATTAATGCCACGTACTCATGCAAATAAAAACGGCTATTTTCTGTGAACTTTGGCACGAAGATTTTAAACTGTAGGGAGTGAAGAAAGAAAAGAAAATTGTGTATTTTTAAGGCAATAATGGCGTTTTAAGAACGATAATGAGATGGCTAGGGACCATTATTTCCTCAATTAAGCAATAAGTCGATATTATCAAGTAATGGGTCAGGAGCTCTGACGTGTTTTAAAACATGTCACGCTCAGCACTTTAAAAGCTAACGAGGTTTACCGTGTGACTTATAACATTCATTAGTTTAATTAATATCGGTCGGGATGAGATCCTTGGCCTAAATGTGGGTTCATGGTTGAGACCCCCGCTCGTGACTCCTGGTTTTCCTTCTTCTCCCTTTTGCTGAAGATATTTTACGTGTCTTCGTGTTAGCGACTCAACACGATCGTCCTGGGTTCCAATAGGAAACAGCTTGCCATTTCCATATGTAAACTTTAATGTATGTCTAAAGTGCTCAATTTAGGGCAGTTACACATGTGGGTAGGAAGGGTGTTGCATATATCTTCAAACGGTAAATGTGGATCTTATAGACCTTTAGCATTATCTATTACATACATTATCCTGTATTTTACTTTGGCCAATAACGTTTGACAATTTAGTTTGAGGTGATCCCATAGCTGACAGAGACATGTGATTTTTAACAACAAAAGTAAAATCTAAATTACGCACTATGCATATATAACCGGTTTTATTTATGAAATGGTGTACATAAATCACAGTTAATGTTAGGTGTTTCTTAAAATAAATTCCAAGACGCTAGTGACATTACCATTGAAAATGCTTAACATCTGTTTTATTTACATATAGGCAGTGGCGGCTCATGAGAATTTTGCTTGGTAGAGCCAGATGTGAAAACACTTGTAATGAAAGTAAAGTGAGTTTATACCTTTTAAAACAGGTCACCTTTAGTTTCATTGCCAAAAACATTGAAATAACAGAAAGGGGTCAAAACACTATACATTTTTAAACATCAAGTAACTAATAATAAAGAATAAAAAATAAAATTGAACTCACCAAGTAGCAGTATTACTTACACAAGACCTGAGCAGCCCGCCTCGGTAGCGTAGTTGGTAGCGTATCTGCCTCATGCGTAAGAGGTCCCGAGTTCGAATCTCGGTCAGGGTGAGCTACCTGGATAAGCTTTTTTCATAGGTTTTTCCTCATCTTTGAAGGCGAATCCGGGTAACTTTAAGCTCCATGGACCCTGGACTCATTTGAGCACCATTTCACCAATTTTATTCATCATCCGATATGACTTAACGTTGGAGGAAGTACATTTAAAAAAAGAAGAAAAAAGACTGAGCACGTCTATTGTCCTGGGTGGCAAATATTTCAGTCACTGTTTTTGAAGTTAGGATTTCACCAGTTTCCTCTTTGTAAATGAATGGAACAAACAGCCAAGGAATTAAACCTATCTTGGCCCATAGTGTTTCTAAGGAAAGATTAATTCCTTTCAATGTACTTAAATTTCTCTCTGCCTCCATAGTTAAAATTGGAGTTGTAAGTGTAATTTACAGCTCTTTGTGTACTTCAATAGACGCTTCATCAAAGGAGGTTGTATGAAAAAAGTAAAAAGTTCACAAACTGACGGGATATCTTTGAATATATCATTATTATAAATCACTGGTAATTCATTTTTTAGCTTCTTGTAGGAGATCATGGGACTGTACCCGTAATTTGATGCAAATTTTCTCTCAGAGTCAGCAGAGGAACTTTCTCAGAACGTAATAACTTTGTTTGGGAAGTAATTCCAGAAGTATTGAATATATGAGACTGTTGGAATCGTCCTTTCATTTGGTCAACCCTTTGTCTAAATTCAGGTTCGCTTCAGAACGGTAATTCTGCCGCTTTCTTGAGGGAGGTGCAAAGTTATCAACCTGGTATCTTCTGTTGTTCTCGCGAATTTCAGGCACAGCTGAATCAAAATACTGTGAAACACAATTTTTTACTAAATTACTGTTACAACACATATCTGATTTTGTCTTCTTCTTGCGTAAATGTAAAATTAATCGGTTGATGTACACTTAATCCTTTAATGTTAAGTTTTTCTTTTACCTTTAATGAATGAAAGTGACATTTCAGTAAATAATCCACTCTATTCATTTTAAAACTGTACTTTGTCTACCAAACAGGATTCCAACAACAATAATACACCTTGGAGGCTCATCGAGTTTCAACTTTCCTGCAGCCGTCCACCCCGGGTGCCAAGAGATAGCAGCACTATCTCAACTTCAAGGAGCACACCGTATTTTGGTAATTATTTTGCTAAATTTCAAAACTTTAGCACCATTCAACAGATGTTCGTGGAGGCCTTACGGGGTCTCCGCAGTGACATCAGCAACATTTCTGCCAGACTGGCCGCCATCGAGCTGGAGATTGCAACCCACTCGAACACACCTGCATCCAGTGGGCCCTCCGGCGAGGCAATTTAGGACCTCCACTCGGAGGTTCTTAACCTCGGCCCTCGCCTGACCAACCTGGAGGAGGCAGTTACCAACAAACACAACGCCGACCACTCCAAGATGTTAGACGCCATCGACCAAAGCACAAGACAGCTAGAGCGACTCACCACTGACAAAATAACCACCGCAACTCAGCAGATCACAGCACTTCAGGATCAACTGTCACAAATCACCAAGACTGCAACCGCTCAGCAGAAGATTCTCAAAAAACTGGAAGAGAACTACAACACCAGCCTTACCATTCAGAACATCATGCTGCAAATCCTCGATAAACTCCATAGGAAACAATGCGATATTCAGGTAGCACTCGCCAGCTCCTCTTTCGACACTGAGTCAATGTCACAGGACTTCAACAGACCACAAGAATCCATTGATTCCCTACACAACAGCATGAACTTCCAGATAGCCACAGCGCCAGACACTTCTCATGGACACAGACGCCTTCAGGTGTCGCATGCCCGCCAAAGCACCATTGGTGCACTCTAAATATGAATAATAAATAAACTTAACTCCATTCCTTCCATTGCTATCACTCCTTTCAATCTTCACCTTGAGCCTCTGTGCTATGGTCAGGGCCTAGTGTCATGGCCATAGCCAGATAAAACCACGATTCCTGCGCCCTTCCCTGCGCGCAGCTAGCATTTACTGATACCAACGGAGATGGTTATTGATTTATCGTGCAGACATCCTAGAACCTGATACTCATTGCCTTCTAATTTTTATATTTTTTCGGTTGATTTGCTAAGTCCAACCGCTCGTGATTGGCTGTATAAAAGACCACGGGCTTGAAAAGTTTGTTCCAGACATATAAGTTGTCGGAATAGATTAAAATTACGAGTTACCTCTACTTTTATTTCCTATCCGTTAAAGCACGTATTACAGCCTCTCCGAACTGCACATGATACATATAAATAACAGAATATAGCGGAAGGAAGCCAAAGATAGCAATGCCCTCGATGTGTACCCCAGTTCGAATTTGCTGCGACGTAGGGCCGAGGTTATGGTCTCCTCGAATAACAATCTGCTGTTGGGCCGTCGAATTGTGCGTGCAGGTCGCAAAACGTCTGCGAAATATAGTGTGCAAGGGAGTTACACACAGCCAAGCACTGTAAATGAGGGAATTGTAAAAGCATTGCCTGGAACTGCTCATCAAAGCTGATAATCTGAGTTATGGAAATGACTTTTAATGAGGGGTGGAGGAGATGGAGTAAGACTCTCCCCTACCAACTACGATTATGTCGGACAATCGGATGAGAGATCCATTAAAACTGGAAGTGTTTGGCAAGTCAAGACCTGGAGATAAACATCAGATCCAGGCGTCGTGTGGCTAAAAATTGGTGCAGCCCCCCATTTTGGAATGTTGCGAGCATTTCAATGCATAATGCTAAACGATCGGTCCATGGAGCCCAGGGACTCGGCACTTTGGTGTCTGTGCTTGTATCAAAACTGAGGTTACACGCAGGAGCTCTTCAGTCTAATCTGCATGGACCACTAGATTGTACCGTTTTTGACGATGTGCAACTTGTTTTGGGAAAGCAACATTGTCCACCATTAGCGTCACAACTCTAGTTACGCGCCTCTGCAGTGTAGGTAGTGGCGTGTATGTCTCAGATGTTATCTGGATTATCCTTATTCTGAAGGATGAATGTCAGGTATCTCTGAGCCCTATAGACTCTGGGCTCATTTGAGCATTATTTCGTCTACTGCATTCATCGTTCGATGTGACTTAACGTTGGAAGAGGAAATTTAAAAAAAAATTATTCTAGTTCGTACGTGGATGGCGTTCCGACCTGGAAGTGAAAGAATCAATACAGTAAGAAGTTTCCTAGATCCATAGATAGGTTTGGAAGAAGCTGTCACAGAATTCCAACCACGAGCAATATCAAAGTGTACGTGAGCTTCTCCTGCTGCTCTGTCCCTTGAGTAAGATGAACTCTTTAGGTTATATTAAAATATGACGAGGTATAGGTCCTGGATACACCGGAGGTAAACCTGCAGCCTGCCGCTTAGGAGTAAAGGGCGATAAAGTAGGGGACGCCATTGGCAACCTGCTAGGTCTAACATTATTTGTCGTCGTTTTAGTTGCCTTGCCAGATCCAGGAACTACCCATAGGTTTCGCCAAAGATTCATACTTGGCAACCCGTAACTGGCAATTTTCTTAAACTAGCTGTAATGCAGACGGAATAAAAACGGGGAAGTTTTGTGACCGATAAGTGAGAACACATGTCCGTGTACATGAAGGTTTATATTCAATTTACCCTGCGGGATTACCAACCTATATTCCACCTGCCATCCTGTAAAACCCACATTCCCGTCATACGTAGTTAAGTCCCTCCAAGAACAGGTACTGATTGCCCAAGACAAGAAGGCAAGCTGGAGGAATGTGCAACTTAATCATTTTTGCTGCCTCCTCGTGGTGTATGCTCGCCTTCCGAGTATGACAAGGATGGAAGGCTCGTTTAAAATACACAGGTATTGTCACATAGTTCACCTATACATAATACCACTGCAACAAACAATAGATCTGGCAGCATGGGTGACTCATGTGTACTCTCATTCACTCATTTCCTAGTAAAAAGATCCGCTACCGGAGCTGATCAACAGTTCAAGCTCCTCTGCCGTTCATACCTCTCTAGCCTTCTTGTCGTGGACATAAAGTACACGCATGACACACCATGGGCTATCCCTCAGCCTTCCAACAGCACAAGGACGAGATCACTTCTTAGGTTTAAACCGATATTCCTGTTCAATTGGCACCTTGTGCTCGGTAGTTCCAAAATACGAACATTTTTGATGAGTAATGTTGGTATTGATATTACAGAAAATGTCTTTAGATTAGATATGAGTTAAGGGAATAAAAGTGAGAACATTAAAACCAGAAATTAAGAAGATATTTACGCCAGCATAAGTATCCAAATACAGTTCAAACTTGCTGCACAGCTTTTCCAATTTAGTAAATTGACACAACCTGTATATTTTGAAAATAATTTTGCGCAAATTGAGAGGGCGCAATGACACATCTCTTTAAATATTAATAACAGCAACTAAATACGGGGCAAAATAACTTTTAGAAGTTGGTTTCTTGCTGAAGTGTAGCTCCCACGTTAAGCGTTGCTGGCACGGAGCTTTCGCAGCGTGTGTAGCAATATTGGCTGGAACTAAAATATGAAGAATCAGACTCCCAAATGCTCAAGTACTAAACTACTGCAGTTGGGAAGTTAGTGGCTCGTGCTGCCTAATTTCCAACCTAAGCTTCACCCTTTGGTCTATACTACACAGCACAGAATACTGATCTTCGACGTTCATGCCGCCTTCAATTTTTGTACATATTGTATTTTATTGTGCTGCATCTTCTTCCTTCGATTAGTATGAACCAGGCTAATGTTTATAGTTACATCACACACTCATCTGATACTTGCAATTTTCCGTTTTTATTTATTTTTTGTTTTGATTTTTCCACATGTAAACACAAATTACATTGGAGCAAGATTAACGCTAGTGGCTAAAGAAACAATATTAGTTCTACATGTTGTAAATAACGTGACTTTGTGGGTTTGTAGAATTAAAAGGCCGAGTTGCAGAAATAAAAAATCTCCTTTATTTTCGATTAAATACGATGGGGCAGTGGAGGCAATGGCCCTCCTGACAGCAGATAAGCAGCACCTCCATGAATGCGTATCGAACTAGGTCCCGTACCTCATTTAGATTCGCATTTTTGAATGCGTGCGGCCTAGCTGGTCAGGGGAGCGATCTGCTTCACTTTGCTCAAACTCATGCCCTGGACATCATCCTAGTCAGCGAAACGCATCTCCGCCCAGACTCCCGATTCCACCTTCCGGGCTACATCTGCCATCGCATGGATCACCAGGGACGCCCAGGAGGCGGAACTGCGATCATGGTGAGGCAGAATGTGGTTCACCAGCCCATCCAGCTCCCCCTCTGCAAACCCTAGAGGTCCCGGCCGTCAGTATGGACCTTGGTGGATTGGAGGTCTTGGTAGTCTCCATGTGTCATCCACCACACCGACAGTTTGTTCCAAATGACTACCTCTCCATCCTAGCCCTACGTCCCTGTGCTATCATGGCCGGCGACTTCAATGCTAAACATCAACTTTGGCATTGCGGTCATCGGGCGGATGCAAGAGGCATTGAAATCCCACGCCTGATGGACGCAGACCCTCAACTTCAAGTGCAGGGTCCCTAGCAGCCCACTCATTACCCGCGAGGAGGAGGACTGACTTCAGTCATAGACTTCGCCATCACAAAGCATCTACCATATCATCTCACCCTAACATCCTTAAATGCATTACACTCAGACCATAATCCGGTGTTGACAGAGATCAACACCAGGTTTGCCAGTTATGACATCTCGCGTCAAACGCGAGAGGTCGAATCGGAAGGCGTCAGGAATTGTCTCCGCACTTCCATGCCGCCAAACCCCCGAGGCACAAACATACCCACCTCGGAGAACACAATCTCATCCTTTACTTCCATCGTGAAGCGGACTACCCACAACCTGACAGTCCAATCCTCGGCTCCCCTCCCCCTGATGTCCTTCCTTTGGACATCATCCTTCTAATCAGACGATCCTGGGCTGCACGGAGACTATACCAGCGTCACCGCACGCCACGTATACGAGCGCTTCTAAGACGCTTGCGTCGAGAGGTCAGTGCCCGACTGCGCGAGCACAAGGTGCAAGCGTGGGATGACAAAATGGCCAGGTTGCGTGTCGAGGATGGCGCCTTGTGGAGGGTAGCCAAAGCCCTCAGAAATCATAGAGGCCAATACACCTCCCCCACCCATGGCACCCAAGGCCTGGCTCACGATCCCCAAGCCAAAGCCGACGCTTTCGCTGACTATCTTGAACGTACTTTATGTCCAAGAGATGACCCCCAGGACGGCAACTTTTCTGAACGTGTTCTTTGGGAGGTGCTTCGTTTCATACGCCGCCCTCCTGAGGACGCGGTTCCAATCGCAGCCCTTCGTCCCAGCGAAGTACAAGGTGCACTCCAGCGCCTCAAACCAAAAAAGGCGGCGGGGCCGGACGGGCTAACCCCCTAATGCTCCGCCATCTTCCCTTCATCGCGGTTCTGTTCCTTACTAGGATTTTCAATATGTGCCTCACACTTGGGTACTTTCCACGAGAGTGGAGAGAGGCCCGGGTGATTTGCATATTGAAACCTGGGAAAGATCTGGTTCAACCCACCAGCTACCGATCCATTTGCCTACTTTCCACCCCCTCGAAAGTTCTCGAGAGGTTGATTCTCACCCACTTGTCCCCAATATTGGGAGACATTCAAGCCATTCCCTCCCATCAGTTCAGTTTTCGTCCTGGGCGCTCAACAATCCAACAGCTGCTGCGTGTGGTGGAGACCGCTGCCCTGGGTTTCCAGGAAGGCGCCTTCACTGCTGCGGTTTCTTTGGAGTTGAGATGGCCTTCTCTACGACATGGCACTTCGGGCTCCTTTACAAACTGATCCACCTGGGGCTCCCAACACAAATGGTCAACATACTACACAGATTCTTGCGACACCGCACATTCCAAGTCACAGTCGCGGGGAAAACATCTACACTCAGACCAGTGAGAGGTGGAGTCCCCGAAGGCTCTGTACTATACCCCACCCTATTCAACGTCTTTATGTCAGATTTCCCAACAGAGTCACGAGTCGAAATGGCGCAATGCGCTGACGACGTGCTTCTGTTCTGCAAAGACAAACACATCCTCAGAGCCTTCAACTCCTTACAAAGACATCTCCGTCTCACACAACAGAGATGTAGGCGTTGGCGGATATCCGTTAACCCGGACAAAAGCCACTCCATACCTTTTACAAAGCGCCAGACCCCCGCAGACTGCCCCAACTTCAGCTACCGAGGTCGAAGGATAGAGTGGACCAACTCTGTCTAGTACCTAGGTGTTAACTTAGACAGGGGTCTAACTTTTCACCAACACATCAGCGACCGAGCGGCGAAGGTACAGGGAGCAATTGCTTCCCTGTATCCAATGCTGGGGTCAACCTCGATGCCAGTTGGCATGAAGTTATACCTCTTCCGAGCGCTGGTAATCCCGGTTATGCTGTACGCCTGCGAGATCTGGGGCATGGCCGCAGACAGCTGGCTAGCATGGCTCCAGCGTCCACAGAATAGAGGACTTAGGTCTATATATTCTGTGGGTTGTTATTTTTCTACCAGGCTGCTTCATGAGGCCTCTAGTCTTCCATACGTTTACTGTGCTCCATAGATGGCACTACCTGTAATATTTTATGCACTGGTAGAAGATTGTAATTTGCATTGCTCTCTGTGTAGAACATTTATACTGCACTGTTGGAGTGCAGTTTAGGCTTCACTTTTTATTTATATAATATCAATGAATAGTTGAAGTTGTGGGAATTAACAAAGCACTGGACCTACAAATGCTTCAGTTTGATAAAGGTGGCCCCCTAAATTGAACATATATTTTCACTTTTTCCAGATTTATGAATATATTCAGTTCCACAATCCGAGTTCTTTGATGGCATATTTGTGAATATTGTCCTTGGGAGATTATGACCCCTCTAGACGTCGTTCTAGACAACACCGGTTACCCTGCATGGCTTGCGGGCATCCGAGATAACCCAGAAGCTAATCCGAAAAGCAGCTAAAGCTGAGCTCCACATAATCCTTCCAAGCTGCTTGGCATCAAAATTATTCCCCAAAGTAAAAACAAATAAAACCACCAGGGTGCAAGGTTTTGGATCCTGTTGTTCAACCCCTAGGTACATCTTGTAACCGCATAAATAACACCAATATGAAAGCCCATATTTCACCCTACAACATCCCGAAATCTACCTTACCTGCGGTAAAACCCTTAACGGGTAGGCACGCAGAAAGAACCTTCTGGCTATATACAGCCAGACAGCACCACATGGCATGGCATGGCATGGCATGACCTTTTTCATGAGTGCACTGATACTGCCTCTAATTTGTATATTAAAAATATTAGTTAAAACATAGAGAAACGCAAATGTGCTTAACGATTTTGCTGCAGTTGGTATTTGAGAGAAAATTACACAGGATAATTACAAAGGACCTCTTATGTTTTAGAAATACATTTGCGTATACCAATTGCTGATTACTTTTGAGCTTCAGTCTGGAATCATACGACTTTTATTGCTCAATTGGTCCTTTGTATTCATTGACTTGGCTTTCTGCGCAAATTCTTCACAAACATATGTTCGTTCATCTGCCTTATGGAACTCGGGTTTTGCGCTTGCATAAGTTAATTATCCTTTTGTGTTTTCTATTCCAATTTTATTGATTTACGAAATTTAACTTCTTTTCATGGCAAATGTAATATTGCTGCGTATAAGGTCTTAACAAAATTTGGGAAATATTTTAATTATTGGAGGTTCGCATTTCATTTCGTGGTAAGTTCCAGGCTTTAGCAGAAATTAACAAGTTGACACAGGTTGGATGACTCACTGATCAGAGTAAACAGTGGTATTGACCTGCCAGCTCATCTGTGTTCTGTTAAATCGACAGAAAAATTAGGAAGAGTCATTCTTGGGTTGCTCAAGATTGCACCATAGGACGTAAACCCTCTGTGAGGATCCGCTGAGTCGTATGATGGCAGACATTTTGAGTGTCAGTTCTACTTAAACGATTACAGCCAGTAAGGAAGAGTTAGTCTGATCATAGTTAGTTGGTTAGTACTTTAGTCTCATCATAGAAATTGTTAATACTTCTACAAATCTCAACTCATCAATTCGAACCAGCCACCATTCCAGTTGATCTGTTTCATTACGTGCAGAAATTCGTTGTGTGTCACGATGTGGAGATGTGGGAGAGAAATGCAGTGGTAATTGCAAATGAAGTAGTATATAACTTTCAGTGAAGTGAAAATAGTCATCGTGATGACAATAGTGTGAATAAATTGGAAAGTGTTGCTGGGCCGAGTTATGTTACTGGAGAAGCCTCAAAAACCAAAGTTATAATGGGAACTGCTTCTAAGCAAATTCAAGCGCTTGTTTTGAACACATATAAATATGTGATGACAAATAATCTTGGTAAGGGGTCTTGCAATGAACCTGATGATAAATTCTGGGTATTCACAGAAATACAGTAAGAAATATTGTGACGAAAGGAATACCAAAGACGCCGATCAAGTGTGAAATCAAAAGGAAACGTTTCTCTAAAGTACATAATTTCACGTGCGATTTAATTTGTCGAGAAATTTATAGATTCTATGCAAAAAGGGAGAGCGCCCACCTTAGACGAATTGGTTGCACATTTGCAAGAAATTTGTGATTTTCCTTATGGGCGCTGCACTTAGCGCGGTCTCCTAAAGGAGCTGGGTTTCAAATACTGCACTTTGAATAAGATAAGGGTCATTATGGAATACAGTAGAATTGTAGCTTGGCGATATATGTTTATATTTGTCAAAACTAAGGAAGTTTTGCAGTAATGTACATAAGATAATTTATTTAGAGGAAACCTCGTACGATACCCATGACGTATAGAAATATGGCAACCTTGCAGATAGGACTGGGAGGAGGAAGGCCGGGATTGTAAAACGATTATAAGGGTTCATCAAAGGAAGCGGCCGGCGTGCACATGAGTTAACTAAACAGACTCTACAAGAGATGGGGAGGTGGCAAATTGAGGAACCTCTTGCCAGACAAACAGGGAACAGTAAGATTCAACATTTCCTAGGTACCTGTACTGACGTTTGCCACCTGCTAAAGGAACCTTCAGGAAACAATTGGGCAGTGGTGTCGGTGACCCTTGTACAAACATAATGTTGGTTTAATTTATTTCTAATTGGCACTTGACTATACTATAATAATCCCCAAAATATGACTTTGTCATGGAAATAAGGATAAATATCACCAAAGATCTGAAAAAAGTGCCATATGACTTCAAGACCCAATACATGACATAGGAATAAGCACCTTATTAATCAAAATTTACAGAGCTATTTAAAAATTTTTCTTTAAAACATTTGGTGAAAATGGTAGTCTGGGGAAAGAACTTTCTTACAAATCTTTGTGCCTCAATGTTAAAAGATGACCAACTTGATAGTATTTAAGCGATAATTTGATTTTTAGCTAAGTTGTTCACACACAAACGCACAGGACATTTCCCCAAAATGCTTTTTCGGATACTGGGAAAATCAAAACGTGTATTTCCACTAAAATCTAGAATTCTAATTTTTGCGTGGAAAGCAATATGGACTATAAACCTGGTAAAGGTAATAGGATATGTGATATGTGGCACTTATATGACTTTCTCTATTCTTACAAGGGGAATATGGGAATGCATTAATCTTTAAGTAATACTTCAATCTTTAAAGAGGTAGTCGCTGTGTGATGGCTTACAAATGCCTTTCTCTTTGCATGGCCAAGAGATAGAAGCAGAGGCGCCCTGTGAGGCATTGTATTGACTGTGCCATAAACAAATAAATTAATTAATTAAATAAAAATAATAAATGAATGAATTAATGAATAAGGATTGTTAAAATATAAATATGTGTACCAATTTCGAACGATTTAGGTAATCGTATCAATAATCCATCCTATTTTATAATATACTGTCCCAAACAGAACGTACAGGGAAACGGAAATATATATTTATTACATCCGTACTCTTGTTACGCACAGGTGTAACGAGTACAGTAAAAGTTTGATAATACAATTCATGAAGAATGTGATAAGAAGCGTTCGTGTACGATTTCGCGACAGAGAGCCAGATATCCCGTGCTTTACTGCACTCTAGCGGACAAAGCGTAAGTTATGCGCCAGAGAAATCTCGGCACTACCTTCTCCCATAAGAAGCCGTGTATAAGCAGACATCCTAACCCTTAGCACAGGCGCTTATGAGGGTAGACGGTGCCGTTCTGGAGTCGGCACCAAGCCACGGAAAACAATCAGGACAGAGCGCCTTGCGTTTAGCGCGCCTATTCACACGAAGAAGCAGACACTCAGAAACAATCTTTTTGCGCAATTCCTTTATACTTCTCTTTCTTTCGCTTTCATACAGATGGTGCCATGGCACAACGGCACTACCTCAGAAGCCGCCCCTGCATATAGGATTACTGAAATGAAATGTGTAGTGTTTAAATCTCGCTTTCACTACATGCAGCATCACAGGCGGTGACACTGATGACACATGAGATGAAGATGGAGCAAAGGTGGAATGACATCGCAGGGGAAACCGCAGATCTCGCATAAAACCCATCCCAGCGTCGGGTTGTCCACCACAAATCTCACTTTGTGGTCGCCTAGGATTGAATTCGAGTCGCTTTGGTAAGAGGTTTAACCATTCAGCCACGGCGCGACTTTACGGATAGCATTAGGATTACCACGAAGGGGATTGGGCACCGAAACCTGCGCTTTATTATACCTAAGCCCCAAGTGGGGCATCCTCGGGAGGAAGGATGAGGCTAGAGGATAGAGAGGGCAGCAGTCACGATGAGCCACGACAGTGCAGAGGGCAGGGTCCGTACTATTTACCAGTTGGAAACTCCTCCAGAATCCCAACTGCCATGGTCCGGAAACAGCCCACCGGAAACCGTCCTACCGAGGGAGGAAGTGTTTGCCAGGAGCATATTATCCTGAAATGCACCGCCGAGACTCCGGCAGATACTTCTGCCCTGAAAGAGACCACCAGAAGAGCGATGCCATGAAATGATAATGGAGATAAAATGGAGGTACAGGAAATTCGGGGGATGTAATTCACCTAGCTAGTATTCGCTTAGCGACCCGGGGAAACATTCGAAAATGTCAGGTTGGCCACGGGAGTCGAACCCTGGCCTCCCGAACGTGGGCCACAGACGAAACCACCTGAGGCATCCCGCTCGGTTACGTATGGTAAATAGAGCACGTATTGCATTTCACACAAAAATTCAAAAGCGAATTTACCCAAAAAAACATATTTAGTACTTTAGAAACAAAAAATGTCCTAAAATACTTGTTAATGTATGCGTATGTGTGCGGCATAATTCAGAAAGGAAATTGGTATTTACATTTTCCATTTTCCGAGGAAAACATACCAAGAGTTTGAAAAAAAGAGTCTTCCTCTGATTGTTTGATACCTTTTATTTCCTCAAAAATTGATATAATGATTTTGATTGAACAATAACATATTTAAAATATCACAATATAATGTTGCATAACAAACGAAATGTGTACTTTGAATTTTGTAGGAATACTCTGCGAAGTTCTTTATATTCTGAATTATTCTTGTATTGTTGGTAAACTGTAGGATTTAATAAACATTACTAAACCAAAGTATAGATGTGTTAAAAGACGCAATTTTTATCAGCTTTGTGGGTTAACAATTTGTAATGTATTTCTTGTTATTGATTTGAGTTTTTAAACACTTTCCCTTTCTTCCTATAGTCAATTAGGGGACATGGAGTTTCAAGTATATGGCATAGCGACCGCTTTGCAAAATAATACTATGGCTTTAACCTTCTATGTCCTTATAACTGCAACGATATGTATAAACATATAATTAAAGTTTATATTAAGTAAGAAGTACATAGAGGAATACAATTACAAGAATAGTTTCTGGATCAAAAGGTAGGCAAAGACATCGACCTTCTCAAAATTTTTCATAAATGTATTAAATTTATTAACTTCGTAGAATTAAGTTAATTATTATTACAATTAATTGTTAATATTAACTTAATAATTAAAATGAAAAAGTGACAACATAAGGAAACTAAATGAAGAGAAAATTAAATTTTAAAATGTAAACACGTTACTTTCATGTTTGTTTTAACGTCGCTTCTGGTTAATTTTCTGATAAGATGTGGAAAACCATAACTGTATGTGGATTCTAAAAATTTGGGGGTTCCTTATACCTAATTTTAAGGAAGGAGTGTTTTTCCTGGGACTTTTCTCCCTGGAGTATCGATACTAAATATTCTTAATATAACAGACATTTTTTCCATTAAACGACGAATCTAATTCTTAAGGGCGATGCGGAAACATAAGAGAAGAAAGTCACACAAGATAGATGGAGTACCTACATGTACCGTACAGAGAGAACCAGATCACTCGTACTTAGCTTATCTAGGAAAATATCGCGCTAAGGTTTTCAAAATACATATTTATTGCCGAAGGAGAAGTGATCTTCCGCTAGAGCTTGATTAAATTAATCAAACAATCAATCAATCTTAACCAGAAGTGGGGTCAGTATGCTTAGAATTTCAAACGCCAGTGGGGATCAAACAAGGTAGCATTAATATAATTTTGAGTCCAAGAAATACTCTGTACCCCATATATTGCTAGTGTTTACCCAGAATATATTAATTTAGAAGTAGATAGAGTAATACAAATTTAGGAACAGCTTTGTAAGGTAAGAAAGGAAAATAATAATAATAATAATAATAATAATAATAATAATAATAATAATAATAATAATAATAATAATAATAATAATAATAATAATAATAATAATAATAATAATAATAATAATAATAATAATAATAATAATAATAATAATAATAATAATAATAATAATAATAATAATAATAATAATAATAATAATAATAATAATAATAATAATAATAATAATAATAATAATAATAATAATAATAATAATAATAATAATAATAATAATAATAATAATAATAATAATAATAATAATAATAATAATAATCATAATCATAATCATAATCATAATCATAATCATAATCATAATAATAATAATAATAATAATAATAATAATAATAATAATAATAATAATAATAATAATAATAATAATAATAATAATAATAATAATAATAATAATAATAATAATAATAATAATAATAATAATAATAATAATAATAATAATAATAATAATAATAATAATAATAATAATAATAATAATAATAATAATAATAATAATAATAATAATAATAATAATAATAATAATAATAATAATAATAATAATAATAATAATAATAATGTAACGCGAGCGCTGGAACACCCTATGAAAGCAGCTGAGAGCGGGAGACGAGGGAGGTCCGTGTTAGCTACGCCCTCCCCTCGTTTGTCTTATAGTGGTGACAGGCGGTGGTGACGGAGGAAAAACATGACTGTGCCGTCTGTTTCTCTTACACCTGGTTCTCGATCATTCTTTTACTGGAACATTCTCGCGGACACTGGAAGGCGGCGATATTCCTATATAAAGGGGGGTTGCAGACAGTCAGTGAGTCAGTCAGTTGGTTAGTGAGTGTGAGCGAGGAGACAGTCGCAGTTCTTGGTGTAAGAGTTAGTCAGTGACGTGTTAATGAACGAGAAGATTGTGCAACGGAAGACTGTACGTAACTGGTATGTGCATCGGAGTTTATGTAATCGCGAGTACATGTGAAATTGTAACGGACGAACTGGTGAATTGTAATTGTGTGCAGCAAGTAATTCTGTGTAATTGGCAAGTGTTAAACTGTAAGTCGGTGGAAATAAAGAACATTTTTGAGTGGTGAAATTGGACTTTTCATTTCACGAACCCACAAAGTCACACTGGTGTCAGGAAGCGGGAAAACAACATAACATCACCGAACATTACAACCATGGAGGCAGCATTAGAAAAGATTTTAGCGGAACTGAAAGAAATGAAGACGGCAACTGAAAACCTCGCTGCAAAAATAGAAGCGGCAAACAACAACCTCATCGCCGAGTTGAAACAAATGAAGACGGCCAACGACAACATCACCGCGGAGATGGAAGAAATGAAGGCCGAGTTAACCACAGAAATGAGAGCAGCGAACGGCAGTCCGGCCACGGAAATGAAGGCGGCGAACGAGGCTCTCGCCGCAAGTTTGAGGAACGGTTGGCTGGCGTGAGGGATGACGTCACGAACCTGGGCAAGCGGAAGGGTCAAGTAGACGACCGCCTTAATGATTTAGAGGAAAAGGCCGACAACATCGCAAAATCCCTCACCCGCCTGACGGAGGAAAACCGGCCTTATGTGTGGACGGAGGACGCCGAAGACGCTTTCCAGCACCCGAAGGGGACCCTGTGCAGTGCTCCAATTTTTGGTTTCCCACAACCGGGTGGCGCCTTCATTGTGGACACCGACGCTAGCGACCATTACATTGGAGGTGTCCTACCGCAGATCCAGGACGGCCATGAGCACACAAGAGTGGAAGAGAAGGAGCGTGCCGCAGCAGTCCGAGTAGTTGTGGCAGTGCCTACTGAAGGCTGGGATAGCGCAGGCCTGAGGAGGGAGCAGCTGGCGGACGCAGACTTGGGACCACTCTTGAGGGAAGTGGACGCAGGGACGAGACCAACCTGGGAGGACATCGCACCGAGGAGCGCCACCTACAAGTCGTACTGGGCCCAATGGGACTCGTTGAAGACCAGAGAGGGCGTGCTGTTCCGGGTATGGGAGTCACCCGATGGGAAGGCGCAGAGAGAACAGTTGGTACTTCCCCGGAGCAAGGTCCCGGAAGTCTTGGAGGAAGTGCACGCCGGTACTTCAGGAGGACACCTGGGAGCGAACCATATGATTCACAAACTACGGCAGCGCTACTTCTGGCTGAGACTCCGAGCAGATGCTGGTGGTACACCTGGACCGCCTCGCACGCTACGATGGGGCTGTTCGGGGCGAACAGCTTTGAGGAGGGAGCAGTGTAACGCGAGCGCTGGAACACCCTATGAAAGCAGCTGAGAGCGGGAGACGAGGGAGGTCCGTGTTAGCTACGCCCTCCCCTCGTTTGTCTTATAGTGGTGACAGGCGGTGGTGACGGAGGAAAAACATGACTGTGCCGTCTGTTTCTCTTACACCTGGTTCTCGATCATTCTTTTACTGGAACATTCTCGCGGACACTGGAAGGCGGCGATATTCCTATATAAAGGGGGGTTGCAGACAGTCAGTGAGTCAGTCAGTTGGTTAGTGAGTGTGAGCGAGGAGACAGTCGCAGTTCTTGGTGTAAGAGTTAGTCAGTGACGTGTTAATGAACGAGAAGATTGTGCAACGGAAGACTGTACGTAACTGGTATGTGCATCGGAGTTTATGTAATCGCGAGTACATGTGAAATTGTAACGGACGAACTGGTGAATTGTAATTGTGTGCAGCAAGTA
>CM060948.1:239965733-240075733 GCA_030765055.1 Mantis religiosa | reverse complement strand
ACACAATATGTATAACATGTTAAATTAGTTACCGAGATATAAATGTATTTAATATTTTCTTAGTGCTTAAAATTGCCCTATAACTTGCCAATAATTTTCTTATAAAATATTATTTTAAAGATAAACTCTTTAATAGAGTCATAATGAGTTGTATACACCTATATATATCTTACGAGCCTGGGAGAAACTATGTATGTTAAATATCAAATTGAATGCTTAAAGTGGGCACAACATGACACTTTTGTACAATAACATCACAATAAATACATTAATAAAATTAATCTCGGCATTTCCTGTTTATTTTCCAACTTCCTAATAGGAAACAAAGGGATTATAGTATGCCGAAATTATTTCACGGCAAGAGATTTCGGAGAGCATCTCTGTTGTCAGGATTTTATTCCTTCGTATGAACAGTAGCTTGTATGGAATGATTTAAAAATGAACGTAAGTGATATATAAAAACCCAAGAAAAATTTTGGATATGTTCAAGGATATGCATGTACGACTGAAAATTTTAAATCCTCAACTAAATAGGGTATCGTTTTAAGATTTATACTATAGATGAAACATAATCTAACTATGATACAGTCCAAATTTTATAAATTTCACTTTGATAATTTGGAAATTATGGTCAAATTTATTTTTATTACGTCACAGAAGCATCCCTTGCGACAAAATCTTAAATATTTGTCTAATATTTTTACAACAGGTTCCCAATATAACCACTTTTTAATGCTGACCTAGGTTTCTTTGTGTTTCAATAACTTAAGAATCCAGAAATTTGTAAAGCTATGAGAATTTGTCCAAAAAGCTGAAACTTTTCTCTTTTGAAGTAAAGCAAGTTTGCTTGAATACGAAATCAAGGATAAACAATTAGAATTCCTAATTAACACTAACATTCGCGTAACTTTCAAACTCGGTTTGAGCATTTACAAATGGCGTGCGAGGGCCATCTATGAATTCTTCGGATTCAGCACTGCTTACACTTTTTATAGACTGAAAAGACGAAAACGTGCGATGCGGAGGAAATTCTGATTGAAATAAAACATAATTCCTGATATTTTATTTTGTCGTACTGTTTGAAGTATACGGGTTCTCCATGTTATATCATATGCCTTTTGTATATCTAGACGAACTAGTATGAGATGTTGATTATGGAGAAAGGCTTCTCTTATTTCAAACTCAATGATGATGATTAAACAGTCTGTAGTGAAACGGAATTATCTGAAACCATATTGTGATTCAGAAAGAAGTTTACTGCTTTCGATAAACCAATGCAATCTTTTATTTATAATATTTTCTAGAACTTTGCACATTGTACACGTAAGAGATATTGGTTTGTAGTTATTTGGCAGTGTGAGGTCTTTATTACGTTTCGGTATGGGTATCACTACTGCCGCACTCCAAAGATTGGGAAATAACCTATAACACCAGATGTGGTTGAATATTTCCAAGAAGACATATATGTCATTCAATGGCTACTTGTTTCAGCATATCATAGTGTATATTATCTGGTCCAGGGCTAGAGCTTTTGCACGATGCGAGGGCATTTTCATATTCATAATATTCCATGGTTTCATCAAAGGTTTCGGTACTGTCATTTACAGGTTCGTCAGGTAATGAATCATTTTTCATTTTAAAGGATTTAAATTCATCCTCATAATTAGCATCGGATGATGTAGATGCAAATGAATCTGCTAAGATGCTAGCTACTTACTGTAAATTGGTGGCAGTTGTTTTTGAGTCAGGGTCTTTCAAGACGATTTCTGAGTTATATTTAAACCTGCCTTTAATTTTCTGGATATTTCCCCACACTGTTTTCTGAGGGGTTTGATAATTTAAGGATGCAACAAAATTCAACCATGAACCCTTTTTACTTTGTTCAACAGTTTTTCTTGCTTTAACTCTAGCTTATTTTCTTCAGTAGGACGGCGTCTGTATCGGTAATATGCTTTATTCTTAAAATTAATAGTTTTTTGACATTCACTGTTCCACCAAGGAACTGTTTTCTTGTAAGGGGCTATTGTAGGTATAGAAATATTTGCAGATTTTAGAATAAGTTCATTGTAGTTTTTCATTATATCATTAATACTAATGTGAATAAATTCAATGGCAGGCATGATCTGGGTTATTTCTTTGGTTATGAAGCTCTTAAATGAATCCCAGTTAGCCTTTTTACAGTTAATTTTGGCGTGAATGTGGTTTTCTGAGGACTGTCACTCAGATGAGTAAGAATAATAGGAAAGTAATCACTATTTCCTTCAGGTTCTTTATAAATGAAGATTTCAAACAAATCTGGTATGTTTTGTGAGCACAGACTTGGGTCTATGGAGCTGAGTGTTCGATATGCTAGACTGAAATGAACAGGCTTCAGTGAATTGAGTAGAATTAGGCGTATATCGTTTATAAACTGTTCAATGAGTTTTCCTCGTGAATTGGTGGAGCTGCATCCCCATAGTGTGTTGTGACTGTTGATATCTCCGAGAATAAGGTAAGGACGGGGTAGTTGTTGCTCCAGTTCACTTAGTTTTACAAGATCTAAATTGTGGCTGTTGGGGAAATATATATTACATATACATAGTTCTAGTGTCAAAAGAACAGAAACTGTAGTAGCCTCTAAAGTAGTACTGAGCGAGATAGCACTCTGCGGCAGTGTTTCTTTAACATAGGTGACTACCCCACCGCTGGCATGTGTACATTCTTCTCGATTTTTATTATAGGCGTTGTAACATCTTAATGGAGCAACATAATCGTGCTTAAAATTTGTTTCTTGTGCGCAAACAACAACTGGGTTATGTTTATTAAGTAAGATTTGGAGGTGTTCCAGTTGAGAATGAAATCCATTAATGATCCATTGTAATAGGTTGTGTTCTATTACATGCTATGGTTTTTATTTTTAAGGTTTGCTATGTATAGGGCTTCATTTAGATGGTGTTAGCAAAAACTTCTACTACATAACCATCAAAATGTTTAAAAAACTGTGTTTTTCTATTTATTTCGGAAAGCAGTTTCTTTCCTATACGGGTGTTTCGATTTTTCATTCTTCTATTGGTAAATAAGGGACGAAGCTTTATGACTGTATCCAGGAGTCCTTTCAAGTCATCAGTGTAGCTAAGCGAAACTGATATTATATCAGATGCTCCAACAGTATTTTCAGAAAAGCTTTTCAAATGGAGGAATTTCAAAACGTATTCGTCAGGCCTTTCTTCCATGGCACTTTTTAATACAGGTATCTGGTCACTTATGAGTAAAAGGGTGTCAGTCTTTTTGGCTTTTTGTGTATATGTTTGTTTACTAGGATAGGTTCTGTTTTTTCTGTCTCATCTAAAGTCATTAAAGATGAGTCAGATAGGTTTTCGTCACCATCGGTTGCAGATTCAGTATACTTACTGGATGTTGAAATAGGTCGTCTTTTGGCTCCTGTCTTAAGGTTTTGCCCTAAGGAAGGAAGTTCAATTCAGTGTTAAGTTGTGGCAATGGTGTCGAAGGAGGTTCAGACTGGGAGGTGTCATTTTCTTGTATAGAAACAGTTTCTAGTGACACGTTTTCTGTGTTTTCTGTGTCAGTTTCAATTATTTCTGCGTTGTCTTTAGTTTTGTCATTTACTGGCATGACTGTGGTGTGTTTACTAACTCTTTCAGATGAGCAGCTAACCATCTTAGCATTTACTTAATCTGACGACTTGCACTGTTTAGCTAAATGTCCCTCCATTTTACATAACAAGCAGGTAGGAACATCGGAAGAGGTATATCCAATAGGATGCACCCTCATGGTTTATCTGTAAGATTTCAGGTAGCTTGGCAAAGTCGTCAGGTTCTACATACATATGTCGGCGAAAGCTCATGATGTGTGTATATCCAGGGATAGTTATTCCCGCCTTGATATACGGTATAGATGATACAGGCTTAATTCCATGGGCCAGAAGGTGTTCTTCGATAACATGATTGGGAATAACAGAACACTCATTAGAGGGTATCACTCTTTTGTTTTTAGTGAGAAGCGGCCTAATTTCCAAATACTAGTTGTTCGCCTTTATTTTCGGGTGCTTAGATACCAGTTCATCCACTAGCTTTTTGTTGGCGAGATAAATACAGATTCTGGAGTTCGATATTCGAGATACAAATCGATTGTTGCTGGGGTTGGTTAGGTTACCTATAGCTGTTACATATTCTTTAAGTGTTATGCCGTCGTGGGCTTCGATTATTATGGCTTGTTCTTTATTGGGTCCCATTTGGGTTATAGCTGAAGAACTAGGAGCTGAGTGATACATAATGGTGTTATTCACATTGTTTTTTTTCAGCATCTTGTTTTGGTAGGCCTGAGGCCACCATAGAAGAGCAAAACTGTTGATTTTATGTGAATATTGATGCTCAGTTGTTTACTCGACAACTGGCATTTGTTTTCACTAATCTTTTTAATAATTTTTTATTTATCGATCAGCAGTACAGTGCTTTACAGATCAGAGTGAAAAGAACGTAACAGTACAATAAGAACAATAACACTCAGGGGTAGGCTAGCAGGCCGCCCCCTAACTACATTAAGTTAGAACTCCAATAATACTTTCTGAGATGTAAGAAGATGTAAGACAGACATCAAGCACTAGAATCACTCGAGTCAGAGCTATCACTCAGAAGCAGGTCCTGTGGTAGTCTCCTCTTCAAGCGTGAGGGCTGGCGCGTGCGGACGCCGATGTTATAATACACAGCTCCTGGAACTTCTTGCAGTGTGGAAAAGAAACGACGAGCGATCCTGCGAATGTAGTCACTAATCTCAGCCTTAACGCTGATAAAACTTTAATGAATACCTACTGAAATATAATAGCAAAAAGGTTACATTTATTTACACAGCAACCGCAGTAGACGTTCTTGTATAATTGGTAGAATAACTACATATAACACTGTTATTCTTGAAATATAACTCTTAGAACAGGAGCAATGCAAATTCTGATAAGCCAAGAACGCAACCTTCACTTGTTCCTGACTATAGCTTTATTGCAACCAGGGCCTGATAACTCAGATAGGAATACAGAAGCCGCATTAAGGTTCGGGAAACACCCGGGATCTAAAGGTACATTTTGAGCGCTGCATGCGCCGGATTCAATGCCACCAATATAATTATTTTGGCTGCTGTGTTGCATACTAATATATAAAATAACTTCTGCTTAGTTCAAAATTTAATAGCTATTGTATTATTCTACTACTTATGAAGTAATTTTTGTAATATTATTGGCCTATTATCGACCTTATTTGAGCTCAATGTACGATATGAATACTACGTTGGCTAACCTGTAAATATTTGAATTAAATATTTAACGGCATGGAGGCCAAGCCAAATTAAGTCTGAATACAATGTTCATCGATTTGTGAAATTGTAAAAGTTTAAAAGACCTGCGAGGACGTATGGGCAGCAGGAAGAACGAGAATAGATTTTTACAAAGACCTACTGGTAAGTAAGATTTAACATTCTTGATCAATGATGTAGATATACACTGATGAGTAAGGTTAAGAGAACTTTATTCTTCAAAATACTTATCATTGCAATTTAAAGAAAAAGTTTATAAAATTCATATCAAGCATCTCGCCTAAATATTTTAATTTAAGCCACCTAGATTATACGTAAACACAGATGATGCCAATTTTGATATATCTGAAAATTCACAGCTATTTTTTCAGTAATTTAAACTGGATATTACTTACCTTACATGGACTTATATATGACTCGTATATTTTAAATTTAAAACTACAAGTACAAACACAAAAACTAATACACTCAATCAACTGTCTAAAATAACTTCACTTTTCACTTTTCCATGTTGGCCACAGTATTCCTCAAAGTTTTTGTTAAATTTTCCACTGATTTGAAATGAAACTCAAACTTTAAGAAATATTTGATATGCCACATTAAATTGCTGTATACGCGGGAAAGAATGCTTTGTGCTACATTACTAATGTTCCTGAAGATTACTGCACATCGCCAAAAAAGAAACATACACAATATCCAATAATCCTGCACTCTCGATTTCTGCCATCGTATTCCTGGATGAACCCTGAAAGAGAGAGAGAGAGAAAAAAGAAGAAAATCTCATTATTGCAGTAATAAAGTAACAAGGTTAATGCAACTAATGCTTTTGTATGTAAAGCAACACACTTTTTCCATTATAACCTGCTACATTAATCTAGAGAATTTAACTACATGCTAGATATCGAGTCTGTCATGGAACACAATATTTCTTATCTGTCATAGCTAGGTTTCGGAGAATGCAAAAATATACACATACAGAGGACCTTTGTGTATATATTCTTCTTTCGAGTCCAAGATATCTCAAGAAAGTATATATTTTGAGCTACTTTATAGGGGGATTACTATATTTTCACCGATCTCACTATTGTGTTGGAGCCGCCGCAGAGCCAGAGCTGTGCGCGTGGGTAGGAACGAAAGAGACAGAGAGTAGAGCGCAGAGATGAAAGCTTGCCCAGAGAGAGAAAGAAACAGACAAAGCCTGGATTTTTCTCTTTTCTGACGCCTTTGCGATTGTTATCGAATAGTCTACTGCATTCTAGAACAATGACTGGGAGGTATAAATAGTGGTAAAGTGTGAGAAGCAGTCAGTTGTTGAGTTGTAATTGTGTGAGTTGTGTGATGGTGGATTTTGAACTGTACCGCAGTGATTCTTTTGTTTGTTTACGTGTGGCGGAATAACGAGTCAAGCTTAAAGACTGCTTTTTGTCAATTTCACGTCTTTTTTCTGGTGCAAGGGTTGTTAAATATTGCTGTTTTACTGCAATAAAGAGTGTTTTAAATTTCTGCTAACACGACTTTTGATTCTATGCAACCTAAGAGGTCATAATATTTGCTCTGCCTAGTATGATGAGCAACGAGATCGTTCTTTTAATCAGTGTAATGAATGATAGGCGATTTCCCTCTAGTATTAAAATCACAACGGACAAAATGCTTACGCCAAATGTTTCTTCTAAAGTGTAGAGGTCGCTGAATTGTGAGACATTTATGAAACAATCTAATTCTCTTTGCAGACTATGGAATGTATTACTATCATTGTTAATCCCTTTAGACAAATTTAATAAAAATATTTGTTAAATAATTCACAGCTCTATCAGGATTATGCTTATCTTTTACTACGCAACTTAAAGAACATAACTCACTGAGAGAGTTACGACCCGTCTATCTTTTTGGATGAAGTAGTCAACTTTCCTACTCAGGGGCTAGAATTACACCAAGGGTTGAAACGTTTGACACATTCACTTCCACTCTATATCTCCGCGTCGTTATATAAGCCACGTTTCTGCATCCAAGTACAGTATGCATTTAAGATTCATTAAATGGATTTAAAGTTGAAGGCAAACACTGTTGAAAATGAAAAGAAGGCAATCAAACGTGTCATATTTTTTTATTGACGTCGCCTATTGTGCAAAGGGAGGGAATAACGGCTCTATGGATTTTAACTATGGTCTAAATCAAATTTGAAAGACTATCTATTTGTCATCTGATGAAAGTGACCCTCTGTTAAGAGAGATCTGAAGTGAGGGGAAAGTTATTTTAACCTCCCCCATAGGGAGCAACCGCAAAAAGTTAATAAACCTGGGGTGTCATTTTCTTGATATGTGAATCTCTTTTCTCTAAAGGTAAAGTAAAATCAGATACCAATATTTCAGGGTTGCACTTACAGTAAGTACTTTTACATGTTCAATCGTGAATTACGCTTGAATGCTTTTCTAGGATGATGAGAGTTGGCCCATCAACCCCTTGAAGTTGATAGCCTCGTTCTTTCTAAACAACATTGAGTTTTTAAAGAGTGGAATATGTAAAAGAAGAAAATATTAAGTATCTTTTAATTGCGAAGTAATTGTGTAATTTTCAGCACATGTTTCACACCATGTAGACAGCCAGGAAATCTTATGCGTAACATTTATTCGATTACTTTCACTCATCGCTTAATTTTTCGCACCAATGGGAAATAATGCCTAACCTACTGATAATCATGATATGCAAGGTATTTCAGAGTTGATCATACAAATATTTTCAGAGATTATGTAGGATTATATGATTCCAAATATTGGCAATTTTCATGCGATATTTGAGATCTTCATGTAAACATAGACGTTTTAGATTTAAAATTATATGCATATCCTTTCAAATCTAAGTAATTTCACTTTCTGTAGCATATTTACAATTCACATATAGCTCACTTCGGTAGCGTAAATAGTAGCGTGTCTGCCTTACGTTCAAGAGGTCCCGAGCTCGAATCTCGCTGAGGGTGAGTTAACTCATCTTATCCTGAAAGATGAATGTCTGATAACTCTAAACTCCATGGGCCCTGAGCTCATTAGAGTATCATTTCGACCGTTTCATTCATCGCCGGATATGACAATGTTGGAGGACGTAAATTGAAACATAAGGCTCATTCGTTTAGCTCCATAATAAAAATAACATATATTCTTGGTGATATATGTACATGTCCGTTGACATAATTTTTCTCTTTGATTCGTTTCTTTTTTATGGTATGTCTTTATATTTGCAGAATTGCTATTAATGTGCACTACAATAATTTTCTAAAAATATCAAAAGTAAGTCTCCTGCTGTAAACTTGAAACTCTATTATCAGAAAATATGCTCGGCAGGAGGTATGGGGCAACGCCCAAATTCTTATCAACAGAGGGTCTCGGCTCTGTTATTCGTACTTTCGTTATTCTCAGGTGCACTGTTTCCCTTCAACAGATCCTATATTTCACACATTTTGGTATAACCAGGATTTTTATGCAGAAATGCAACGAAGCAGGAACCATTCGCTATTGTTAACAACCCTGTGATACTCCAGAACACAAGCTGAAATCATCCGCCACTCTCCCAACGGTGTCCAAGTTTCGGTGACTGAAAGCGAACATTGCTTTGTGTAGATGTAATACTCGCATTTATGTGCATAATCTCACAAAGTGGTATATTGGTAATAACATTCAAATTGGTGACATAATCACTGTGTCACAATTTAAAATAATTGATTTTAATTTATGTATTTAGTTCGATAAGCTGTGAAAGATGAAACAGAACTGCATTCTTTCTCAATAAGGTCTATTCATCTGTAGCTAATAGTTTCAAATTGAATATCTCCATATGATCAATAATGTTCGCATTCATTAAACAAGTGAATGTTATTCTGACATCTAAAACTTGACTAATGTTCACGCAAATAGGTTGTCGTGACGGAAGGTCCACTCACGAGGAAGGTAACGGATAATTTTTTTTTGCTAATTTAGCCATCAAAGGACCTCCAATTACATTTGCATAGAAATTTCCGTTAACACCTTGTCCCATTTGTACGGCAGAAACGAAAGGGACCCTTGCGTGACTGTTTCTCGATATCTTCGCCTTTTATGGCTTAGAGTTTCTTTGTGTTTCCGTACGGAATGAAACCAATGCTCACTGAAAGCAAATGGAAGTGGCCTGGGTTTGTCGCAATAAATTCCATCTATTGATAAAAATTTCCAAGTGGCCATGCTTTTGTGTTCACTGTCCCACTTCCAGTTTCTGTCTACGTAAGCTATTTGATTCCATTGAATGACACAATAATTGCTCCACTACGGATTTTAGTAATACTCTTATAATATTCACTGATGTGTTAAATCAATATCGATGTACATTGTTTTCTTTGTACATCTTGATGACAATTGAAGCTCTGTGAGTTGTACATTTTTTTTTTCAATTCTGTATTCATACGTTTCCAAATGATACCAACAGCTATACAACTCATCCACAAAAATATGTATGTATTACATTCACGATACTCTCTAACCATTTTCCTACAAAATGTATCTTAAAAACCTTACTTTTCTATTTACACGTTCTGTTCTATTTGAAGTTAAACACCTTTTAACCCGGCAGGTTGGTGAATGAACAAAGTGGATGAAGTTAATTAAAATGGATGTGAGACTCTAGAGCAAAAAATTATATGTCATTAACCCTCCCAGTATAAAGGAAAACCCCCGTAAAATCCCTATCAAAGTAACGCCGTAACCACAGATTGGAAATCAGGACCTCTTGAATGCGAGGCAGACATGCTACTCCAACAGCAAGGTAGTGGGCTCTCTATTCTCATTAAAACGGATTAGATGTTATTACACACTCCGTTATAGATGTAAGCGGAGTACAGTGAGCTAAGGGAATGATCAGATTTTAAAGAAATTATTGCTTTGTTCTCAAATTCTACGAGTAATCTATTTCAAACAAATAACAAGGCGTATCTCGTTAATGGTAAAAGCTATAACACTTTTTATTTGCATAAACGTGTGGTTTAACGAGATCCACATTTTCTGTGTAATAATGTTTTACCTATCTCTTATGGTTTACCAATAATTTATGCAAAATACGTTTAAGACTTCACAGACAATTTACGAACAGTTAAAACTTTAAATCATATTTATCATGTTCATTTCATAAGTATCTGAAACTTAAATAACAACCGATAGAACAAGTTTAGAAAAAAAGGGTGAATGAAAAAAATGAAAGGAGACATTTTGCTTTAAGTTCTGATTTACACACACATAAGCACAGACATATACACACAAATAGACACACAATTTTTCTGTCGAAAACACACACACACACACACACACACACACACACACATACACACACACACACACAAACAAGTGTGGGAATACGCACATAGATGTCCAAATATGCCTGAAAGGTTCTCAGATAAAATTTGTGAAGTTTATATGTGAACACCAAGAATATTAAAACAGCTGTACAGCTTACAATTCCAGTCCTGTTACCCAGAGAAGTTAAATACTATCTCAAAAAAAAAAAAAATTCTAGTTAAAACAATAATGCCACCTAAAAAGTTCCTAACACCTATCTGAGGGAGGGCACGCACCAAAAACACTCAGGCTATATACAACCTGCCAGCACCTCGATGGGTTGGCAGCCAGCCGATCGGTTAGTTTCATTATTTGCGACATAGTTCCTACAAACAGACTTCTATTCAAGTTAATTGATGGAAATTAATCATTTATTCATATTAGCCGTGTACAGGCTATGGTTCCGAATAGACAGAGTCAAACTGAAAAATGCAATGCCATGGCCGGGATTTGAAGCACGGTTCTCCGGGTTTCCGCCCAGTCGCTCTTACCCATTAAGCTACCATGGCCAACATGCCGTCGTGACATTAATTCTCCAATTAACTCACGTGTTTTCCCGGTAAACCCTTAGGGGCTCTCGTATTCGAGATGCACCGTTCGTGGCGACTTACTATTGTAAGTACTTGAGTCCCAGACTTCATTATTAAACGGCTAGTGTGAAAAAAATATTAATTTCCATCAATTAACTTAAATAATAGAGTTTAATGATGGAGCCTGGGACTGAAGTACTTACAATAGTAGGTCGCCACAAGCGGTGTATCTCGAATACGACAGTACTTAGTGGCTTAACGGGGGGAAAATATGATTGAATTGGAGAATTTAATGTGAGAACGGCACGTTGGCCATGGTAGCTCAATGGGTAAGAGCGACTGGACGGAAACCAGGAGATCCATGTTTCAAACCCCGGCCTTGGCATTGAATTTTTCGGTTTGACTCTATTCAAAAGACTTCTATTCCTTAAAATTCGTTAAATAAAATCCATTATTTTAATGATATTACAAAGCATGTTCGATAAAATTAATGCAATGCTCCATAAGTTAATGTAGCATTTACATTATCAGTTTCATATGTTACATTCAAATGAATTTCTCTATCCAGTGTCATTTATCTTCTAGAAGTTATTTTAAAACATCTTAGTTTTCTACCCGTTTCATGTTAATCAAATAAATATATGGAAAAAAACGTTCCATGAGTTTCGCTTGACGTGCTGTACATGCCTTTAAGATTCTTTATTTCTGATATTTTGAAAAATAATGCACTTCAGAAATTGCACAGTAAGATATTGAAAAATTCAGACCAATAACATGGAACATTTTGGAAATGGGTAACGCAATACAAAAGAACATTGACATACACTGTGGGTCTTATAAAAATGCACATTTTTAATGAAGTACTTGGTTTACCTCCACTGGTTTCCAATTTTCATGGAACTTTATAAAACTCATATCGAAAGAAGAAGGCTTCATATGCTTTTCATAGAAAACTGAAGATATATATTCGATAGCTGTGAAAATAATTTAAACCAATTTAGCTTTAATTAAATTCTTAATATCATTTTATATAAATTAAAATACGGAATATTTTAAATAACAATGGTACGTTCTGGTGTAGAGAAGGTTTCTATAGCATCCTTGGAGCATTTGAACACAGATGTCAAGTTTTTTAATTTCATTTTTGATTTGTTCTATGCGCTGGTGCATTCAAACACACAAGTACTGTTCTTTTGCTAAAATTACATATTTTTCTTGCGGTAGTCATACATAACAGAACGTATTTGCTAAGTAATATAACTGTTTAGTTTTGGGGCGAATTGAAATCCTTCCTCTACCAAATATAGATAGGTGGTACAGAAAGTAAAAGCTGCATCCTTGAACAGAGGTGCTGCAGCAAACGGTCAGTAGGAAATACAAAAACTGCGAATTGTCTCAGCTTTGACAATGATTCACAGCTAAAATGTTTTTATTTTTTGCAGCAACCAAATAGGAAGGTACATGGACAAGGTAACAGAGATTTCTAATCCGTTCCGTCATAAAACCGCAAAGTAACCCGTTGCTCAAGGGCAGAAAAGTTTAGGCAGTAGAGGAACCACTAACTGTATTCCGTAATCAACTGGTTGCTGTTATCTTAATGGTACAGATTTCATGTCTACGCCCATGAAGGTTGCAGAGAATCGTACATGGCTAATTACTAATAGTGATGTTATCTGCACACCTGTGTTTTATAAACTGAGATTTAACGGTATAGCAAGTTGCCATTGAGTAGGCCATGAAACATTCAACTACATGGCAGATTCAGCGGCAAATTTATAATGCTTTAAAGGCATGGCGGACGTTGCAGCCTTCAAAGAATGGAAATCAAAAATGTTTATGCTAAAGTAAAAGAGGCAGTTTCATTAAACATTTGAAATTTAAATTATGCTGGTTAACTGAAATACACATTGAAGATCATTTATTGAAATCCTTCCAATTAATGCTACGCTCACTCTTTTGAAAGCATTACTTCTCCTTCAGTCCGACTAAACTTGAGAGACAAGACAAAAGTTATTGAAGAAAACTGTCAAGTTTTTTAAGGTATAGATCTGACTTCCTTTTCTTGTTGCTGCCCTTTTCAGCAGAAATGTCCACTTATTGGTTGCAAATTTCCTGTATTTCAACCTATATAGCTTTAAAATGTGATGCAGTTCCTTTATTTTTCAACGGTTCATTCATCAATCCGGGTAACACAGTTCCTAAACTGCTAGCCTCCTGGTCCAGTGCAAAAAAGCGATAGCCCCCATTTCGGTAGATTTACTGTATCTAAAAGAACTGCGGTACAAAATTCCGGCACTTTGGAAACGCTGATATCATCCAGGCAATTAGCAGTGTCGATAATAAAAATTATTTAATCAGTTAATGTAAAGAGCGTTGCAAACTTTTTAAAAATACTTGACTGTTGCAGAATTCTACAGTTCCACAACAAAATACATATTAATATTTCGGGATATATTTACCGTGATTAAAGAGTAGATAAAGTACTTTATTTTCTCCTCTGCTCAATTATAAAGTATTGCATTTGGTAACAAGATTTTACTAAAAGTATACATTTTGAAGCTCGGTTCTTACCAACATACCTACATACATTGTCGAACCCTATGCAATTCTTCACTTCCACATTATCATTCCTAAGAAATTCATATACATACTACTATCATAAGTTTTTGTAGTGCCCACCAACGTCTGCAATAGCTGAACATAGCTGAATTCCAGGAACCTGACCTTAAGTTAATGGTGCACTTAAAAACAGAGTTCATCAAGACCCCCACACTTTAGCTACACAAGCCTAACAAATTATGCTTTTCCTTGCTGACCGAAGTTTCAGCCATTTTGGACGTTCACTTATTATGTAACAGTCGTTTGAGTAAGTTGATGTGTCTTTGTGAAAATGGACAAAATCGACAATCGAGCTGTCATTAAATATTTGGTTTTGAAAGGCAATACGCCCACGCAAATCAAAGATAAGTCGGATTCTATGTATGGGGACTCTGCACCAACATTTACCACAGTGAAATTTTGGGCAGCTTAATTTAAACGTGGCCGTAAAAGCTTCAGTGACGATCAACGTTCGGGACGTCCAAAAACTGCGATTACCGACGAAAACATCGCCAAAGTTCACCAAATGGTGTTAGACGACTGCCGAATTAAAGTGAGAGAGATAACAGAGGCTATGACTATGTCAAAAGAACCTGTTTGTCACACATTAAATCAAAATTTAGACATGAGGAAGCTGTTCGCACGTTGGGTGCCGCGTTTGCTCACGTGTTCGAATGAACATTTCCAACGCTCTCTTGGCGCAGTTAAGGCGCAATTAATCCAAGTTTTGGAACCGATTAATTACTGTATATGAAGCTTGGATACACCATTACACGCCCGAAACCAAAAGATACTCCAAACAATGAACTGCAAAGGGGGAACCGGCTCAAAAAAAGCTATTTTTTCCGGCTCGGAAAGTGATGGCGATTGTTTCTTGGGATAGCCATGGAATTATTTTAATCTATTATCTTGGAAAAGGAAAAACAATTACAGGAGCATACTACGCACCATTACCTGACCAGCTGAAGGAAGAACTGGCGGAAAAACGGCCACATTTGCAGAAAAAGAAAATCCAGTTTCAACAAGACAACGCTCCGTCTCACACCTCAGCGGTTGCAATGGCGAAAATCCACGAATTACAGTTTGAACTGCTGGACCATCCGCTTTACTCACCAGATCTATCCCCAAACGACTTCTTTTTGTTCCCTCGTCTGAAAATTGCACTCGGAGAACAGAGATTTTCGACAAATGAACAGGCAATAACCTTTGTGATCAATTATTTTGCAGAGAAAAACGCCGAGTACTATTTGGACAGGTTACAGAGATGGGAGCATCGCTGGGAGAAGTGTGCAGGGTTACAGGGAGACTATGTCGAAAAAACAAAATTCTGAAAAAAATATCTTGTATCTTTATTGACTCGGAAACTTTTCGGACCACCCTCGTATTTAATTATTTTCTGATACCCTCTTTCTAAAATGTTAAAAGCTCAAGTGTCAATAATTTTGGCGTAACAAATTTGATTAAATTAGGGTATATATAGGGTATATAGGGTATACATTTTCAAAGCCTACTTTCCTATTTATATACAATTCACTAATTTTTCGAGATATAATGAAACTTTAAGGACTGTTTCAAATATCTGACTGGCGTTGTGTTTCACGTTTGCGTTTACAACAAATGCACAATGAATCTGTGTTAAATCAATTTATCTCGAATAAAATTGAAATAGATTAAAAAAAAGATTTGTAAGAACAAGTTGTAGAAGGGATATAAAAATAAATGATAATGGGTGAAAAATGCCGTGTGAATGTAACAAATCAGACTTTTTAAAAATTGTAAAGGTCCAGTCTCACTGAAATATTCAGTACCATTGCCGGGATTTAATCCACTGATCTTCCGGTCTCCGTCCGGCTGCTCTTAACCACTGAGTTACCATGGCTAACATGCCAGCATGACACTACTGGTGTTTTTTTTTCATTAAAACACTAGGAGTTCTCATAAACATATGAGACCACTTACCTTAATGGCAACTTACTGTGCTGTAAGTATTCTAAGGCCCTTTTTAGAGCTCTGACCACTATTACATCAGAACAACACGAGTCAGTTGGAGAACTTAGTGTCATGCTGGCATGTTGGCCATGGTAGCTCCCAAGGCAGCGCGGGTTCGATCCCAGGTGACCGCAAAGTGAGATTTGTGGTGGACAACACGGCGCTGGGACAGGTTTTCTCCGGGATATCCGGTTTCCCCCGCCATCTCATTCCACCGGTGCTCCATCTTCATCTCATGTATCATCAGTGTCATCGCCTGCGTTACCGTATTTAGTAAAATTGGGCGTTAAACACTACACATTTCATTTTATGGTAGCTCAAATGATTAAGAGGAGCCAGACGGAGGCCGGGAGGTTCTTTGTTCAAATCTCGGCTATGGCATATAATTTTTCAGTGTGACTCTACCTGTCCATACTTTGGCCTACACTTCAGTAGTATGAAAGAACAATTAAGTTTCACTAATTTTTGTTATGATGGAAATGAAAATATACTGTCAGAAGATTTTCTTTCCAAAGTTTTGAGCAAATTACAATTATCAACAAAGTACTATATCCTGATTACTCTGTGCTAGTTTGTATAAGAAAGAGTTATTTTAAATCATTGTTCTTGCACCTGTGCTGTATTTATGAAGGATCGATAATACAACTGGTGTTGCTAAACAAGTTATAAACTAACGACTTTTAATAATTATTATTATGATGCTTGTCGCGTTTCCAAGTATCCGCTTCGTGCGTATGATATAATTAGAAGTAACTTTATTGAATTAATGGGATGGAATTTTTGCAGCTACTGGTTTTTGCAGTGCAAGGACAATCATTGCACGGTATCTCAAGTATGGCAGTGAGAATTTAATGACGATAATTGAAAGGAAGCCGAACAAGACTTTGTTGGGAACATTGTCCTCGGAGATGACTTCCTGGGGCCATGTGACCACCGCCTCATGAATTTCAAAAGTAACGCGGCAGATTAAAATATAGAGATTAGTAGCGGGTGTGGCCAGAACGTTTTATAGATGTTCTGTCAGACGTACAGTCTTCCCGAAAATATGCTATACATCATTAGCATGGTGATGAAGTTAAGTAGTTAGAAATCAGAATGTTAGCATTTTGATATGTACCTTCTGCATTTCGTAATGTTTAGAAGAAAAAATATACTAGTACAAAAGCAATGTCTTTTGATTTGTGAATCCTTTATTGACATTTGTAGGTATTAATATTGAAGAAAACACACAAAAATTGCGTATCCCTTTATAATTAATATAGGTTGAAGCATTAATATATGTTTGCATTCATATAATTATCTCTTCTCACTCTTGTACAAAGTACATATTACTTAAAACTCTTATATTTCCATCCACTTCATGTTAATCGACATAAAGTTACGCTGAATTGATTTAATTTCATATTTTCTAATGGATTCAATAGGAGTGCGAATACAGAACGAAATCAAGTGACAGATATTTTAGGAGCCGGTCACTATGTGAGGGCCTTAACATTCTGTTCTCTTTGAATTACCAGGCATAGAACTAACAAAGATTTTTTATTTGAGAAAATTATAAGTATTCGAAAATTCAAACTAACAAAAAGAAATAACTCAGAAATGGTTAACTCCTCAAAATAATGTGTTTCACATATACTGTATGGTTTCACGTGATCATTTTTGCACTGTACATTTTTGTCTCTGTCTTATAGATCACTAGTTACGCAAAAGGCCACCAACAAAAACGATAAATTTTGAAATTATTCATAGAAAAATCTGTCTACCTATATTTTATTTGGCATGAAAAATAAAAAAATTGTATTTTATTAAAAATCATTTGTGCTATTTTTGAGAAAATTTAAATTTTCGAAAAATGTTAAATGTAAAGGGTAGCTTGGGATGAGCGGATTTTATTGAACATTTTCATGTCACATTCTAGGAAGATGGAAAACTTAAATATGAAGTTTTATATCTAACCGACTTTTTTGCTTTTGAGTTATGCTGTACACAGATATACAGAGGGCCCTTTTCTTAAATAATTTTTTTTAACCAGGGTACCTCAAAACACGTATTTTTGGTTAAGTATCAGCATCATATAATTGGGTGCAATGCAATATTTCCTCTGTTTACTGTTGGTAGATAAGTGTTATTTAAAATGTATAAACCTTATGTAACTTTGCAATAACTCTATTACATTAACAGTGACCTGTTTTCGATAGCATTAGCCTTCAGAGTTTTTTAAAGGAAAGAGTTTAACGCCACAGAAAATAAGTATCTCATCTTAAGCACTCACTTTGTGGATGATACGGAATACTTAGGACAGGTATTATAACGGCGAATTTCAACATTCGTATACCTTTAAATTACAGTTTTCAATTTTACTTCGTATTATAAACTTTAACCTTCAGTTACACTTTAATTAACTTTACAGAAACCCGTTTTCCATTTAACTACATTTTAATGCTATGTTATAAGATGTCGGTCTCAGCAGTACATAATGTATATCGCCAAGGTTTCTAGTCATACTTAATAAAATTCGAAATTGAGCACAGAATGCATAAGGAAGATGCAAAGTGTAAGAATATGTTTTCCTTTATTATAGTTATTTGTCTATTAAAAGAAATACATGCTCGAAAATGAAGCGTAAATATAAATGATAGAGGTCACAAAACAAAATTCATCCATGAATCATGTAACTTTGTGATACAATCTTGTGTTGTGTGTTTCAAATGGGATGATTGTAGACCTTGTACCCTACTAATTAAACAACCGATTGAGTCCTACGGTGTTGTATTGCATTCCCCATATGTGACGTGTGAAGAGCGCCAGCTGAATCCATCTCTAATTAGAAAAAAAATTCAATTTTTTCCAAAGAGCGATCCATGAGGAAGGAGGGAGTAATATGTCAATACAACTGCAAGAACCCTATATTTTAGCTGAGATAGTTTCAAAATACAAATAAGGTACCAATATATTATAACAATGCATCGTGACGTAACCACTGTAATGAACATAATTATTGCTTGGCATGTATGCGTGTACGTGTATTTGTAATTACTCAGAACTGAAATGATATGACGTGGTTAAAGAACTACTTTGAATAAGCCAAGGTATTTGTTAAATTCCAGAGAGGATAAACAGTACACTTCCTGTTGTCCTGGCAGAACGCGAGTCATCGCATTATAAATCTGTTTATGAATGGTTCGTAATATCTGTTTACTCTAAAGAATTCAAATCAGTATTATTCAGTTGTTATTCCATCTAAAAGCCAGGGAAGGGTGTATCAGCTGGATCAACTTGTAATAGAAATGAGACCCGACGTAATCCGCCTTCCCCATTTACACTGCCAGTTGTAGCAGTATTTTTGGGTTATGTTCGGAGGAATTATGAAGGGATTATGAATTTATAAAAATATATGTAGTTGTGTGATTGGCTGAAGTAGTAATGGTATGACGTAATATGACGTAATGTGGTGACGTGCCAATGGATCGGCCACTCACAAAATTAAGTAGAAGTAACGATAGTTACAATAAATCAATAATCTGGCTTTATGGTGGAAAAATGACGCGGAGAAGATAAACGTTTTGAATAGTAAGAAATAAATCAGTAATCTCGTTTTAAAGAGAGAGAGATTTTTGTTGAAATGGTGGAGTGTGATGAATACTGGTACTAGATCAGGAACATTTTAAGTTATAATTTGAATCTGTATAAATAAAACCAATTACAGAATTTGACTTCTTTATTCCGAACCACGCCTTGAAAGACAGATGTCTCATGACTCTTATTTAGAATAAAATGATACAATTGGTGAACAGAGGAAATAGATAGCCGCAAAAACACATACGAGAAGAGAAAGAATTGTGCGTCCAACATAGAAATCCTGTCCCAAATTGCACCCGAATGGCTGATGAAAACGAAGATGAACATAACGCCGAATAGACCCAAATTCCTGTCTCACAGTACAATTCGTTTTAGTTCATGTGGGCTCAAATTATGTTGCAAATATAAATAATACTTTTATACAGACTGACGTTGAGCGACTTATTTACTATGAAATGTTCAAGATGACATATCACTGGGAAAACTGCGTGAGACATGCAGATAAACTACAAGAAGACGACTTTTGGAAAGAAATAGCACGTGAAGGGATTTTGGAGCCTATCATCATAAATTTGCAAACTCGAACAATGAAGACAATGACAATGACAATGATCAAATTGTCTCTTGGCGTAAGTGACATTCATAGCCATATGGATGAGTCACTGACAATTTCATTGGATTAGAAAGACAGGTCATTCATAAACTATAATTACAGTTACAGTATTTAAAATATGTGCATAATACGCGAATACCCATGTTACAATTGTGATTTCAATAACTGCTTTAATATAAAAGTTTGGAAAATTAAGTTTGTGTTCCATTATTTGTCGCTCCATGGCCTAGAATAATGTACCAGTGAGAGGGAAATAAGAAAAGAACGAGGGTTGGTATCAATGTGGCAACGCCGAGCGCGCTAGTGCATCTGATTAGCGATGGTCCAGAACTCCTCCCATTAGAAACACATACTAGTAACACAATTGTTTGTCACCTAGTCTTCTGTATGTCTATAATTAACTTGGAGCAGTTCGAAAAACAAGTTTTGGCGAACAATTTGTAAAGCATTCATGAAACTATAATCGTAAAAGTTAGCGGAGTCAAGCAATTGCGCATAATTTCTTCTGCATTACGGACAGAATGCCAAGCAAATTGGTGAATATTCTTAAATCCCTGTAAATTTTGTGGCTATAAACATTACCGATTTTGGTTGTAAATATTAGCCTTGTATATTAAATTCACGTTAAATTGTTATCCTTAATTTGCACTTGAAGCTGGCAAGTCTACCAACAGAGTAGTTGTGGTGGAAATAGAAGAGAAGAAGAAGGGAAATTTTGACTTAGTTTGATGAAGCCTCCAGTCAAACTACGTTTAAAATACCGGATCTTAACGGTTTAAGGTTTTATATTGTTCATTAGGAGAACTAAATATTTTCTATGATTATTTGGAACAAATCTTTGATAAAACTTCCAGCTGAATTGGTGTAAATGGGCAATTTCCATATCGAATAGCTTCAGTCTGCTTTTCTTTGCATTATTCTTCATGAGTCATCGTCTTAAATAACGTTCCGAGGGATCCAAAAGAGGCAAAAGTAAAACGCTGACAAGGTTCAGGAAAATGAATGGACTTTATTTATTTATGTATTCAAGTGGGTAAGATTGCGCAGTCACTCAGTAGCCGTCTTTGTGCTGAACAACCTGCCCAGATTAGATCTAAAGAGGGCGTATGTGCACAATTGTGTGTCGGTCATGATCCGTTCCTGGGAGAAATCTTTCACTTCACAATCATCTCAACATTAATGGCGACTGATGTTCAACATGTATCACGGATCTGAAGCATGTTGTCAGAAATACGATACGGTTGACAGTTTGTCCTGTCAATGACAAGTGGCGAAATGCATTTACAGTCGTAGCCATTTGCATCACTTTGTGTTCCTACAAATCATCATTAATAACTTCATATTTCAGCAGATGATGCGTTTGAAACATAGCAACCATCACGAGGGAACTCAGAAATGTGACATGCCTGTTTGGTAGGTGAGGATAAGCTGTTTAGAGAGGACATAAATGGGACAGGAGTCCGTCGACATCTGATGTTACCTGGTGAGGTAGTAATGTTAGCCCGTTTGACTATAAAAGCGCTAGCAGACAGTGAAATAAAACAAAAGGGAAATAAAACGTTAAGGAACCAAGAAGATACAGATATAAAGAATTCGGCATAATCGTAACAGTAAAAAGAAACCATTAAAGGAAAATAATATTACATTCTAGATGCATCAAATATGTGTATTGAGTAAAGAAAAAGTACGTACCCAGATGCAGAACGGTAAGATGTGTAGATACAAGCAGTCTTAGGTAGCGGAAGACAAGTTGACTGAATACAAGAAAATAAGTTTAGGTACAGAAATGTAAACAATGCCGGGAAAAGTCGAGACTCCCAAGACTACTCAAGCGGAACAAAGGTGTAACTAAGCGAAAAAAATGTGATAATTTCCGATTAAAAGTCTCAATACTCCACGTGAGCCAATAAAATCAAATCAAAACTACAAAAAGAGCTAAAATGGGGAGTGAAATACAAAATGTAGCTAACATAGAAACGTAGCTGTATCTTACCTTGGTACTCGGAGGACGACAACTCTGTAATTCAGCTACAAGAAAGCCAATTAGGCGAAGTTTAAGATAACGGAAGTAATACCGAAATAGCAATAAGCGGAGTAAATTAGAAGCAACGTTAATAATTTATTTTGAATGTAAGTATTGGGTTAGAGAACGAGTAAACAACTGCTTGTAGCTTCATGTTATAAGGAACCAATTATCGCTTTCAGTTTGGTCAACACGAATAATAAAGAATGTTTGTTTACCTCTATTTCATACATGCTGAGAAGTGAGCTCTCGCACCTAGGCAATTCTCTGAAAAATCTATCTGCATTATCGAAGGCAACGTTCTTCCGACCAAAGCTTCCAAAGACAAAACATTCTCACATCACTGCTTAGGACAACAACAGTCAAAATATTAAAAATGTTTATAAGGAGTAGGGATCACGAATGGATCTGATTTTTAGTTTGAGGTAATCTATTGGTGAAAATGCTCTTCACTAAGTAATATCGTTAATGTAGGAGCTGGTGAATGAGTTTAGCATTTCGATTCCTCCGCGCTTCTTATCCCTGATTGCTTGTGTGAATCTATACTAACTGCACAGAAGAAAGTAGTTTTCTTTTACAAAACGAAGAGCGGTCTTTCCCTCCACATGGGGGTCAGTTACACCTACTTTTTAGTTTAGAAACGATAAATCAAGCACACTGGAACATGCATTGTAGTTCAGAACTACTCTATAAGATGCATTGCTATAATATTCTAAACAGCAACACAAATGAAACAAATCAAGGGTACATGGTAGATAAACGGAGAGGAAGAGCATGCACACTCTAACCTACGGGATATGCATTGTAGCTATCATTCTCAGGAAGAAGGGATAAAGTGAAGGAACTGCAGGAGACTACACTGCTCAAAGACCCGCCTTACTCCATGAGCTTCCTTAAGAGGGAGATGAAACAGACAGCCTTCCAGTATCCATGGAAAGTATTCCTGCCCTGTAGCAAACATCTGCTTCATTTGTTCGGCTCTGCTAAACACTGTGAAACCTAAGAGTATAACTGAAAGATAACAGTAAACGGAATGAAAATCTGGAGATGGAAAATACATCGTGTTGGGTAAGAAATCACCTGAGAATTCATCTACCAACCAGAAAAAATAAACGTACTCGTATAAAAATCGAATATCAGAAAGCATTCTTTTGAAATCATACCTGGGACCTCCAAAATTAGACGCTCACACGTAACCGTATAGCCAACTCGTTCGGTAAATCCTACATTTAGCTTCTTTATCATCAACAGACAAACATTTCATTTTCCTGTCTCAATACAGAAACCACATATTATATGCTTATGGACAAATAGGATAACAGTAAGAAAGGAATTTTCTGCGCTGGTTGCATAAAATATAATTATCAATAGATTTACATGACTTGTGACTTCTTTCTCCAGTTCCTCTTCAGAAGCAGTTAATTGCTCTACATAAGGGATACTGTTAATTATTTGTGGGTAATCCCGGTCACCTGAGTGTCCGTTTCATTTGCTTCAGTGTTAATGGCGTTATTAAATGATAGTTCAGGAAGAATGTACATACAGTTACATTGTAAGTAAATTTTGCAGTTTTTATAAAATAACACAGACATGTCGTCAATATCAATAATCATATGTTGTAGACCATGTGGTCATTTTCGCTTCCACATAGTGTTAACTGAACTGGTCACGCCATCGTCTTTTTGATCTGGTTAACTCTGTATTCGTGGTGGTTTATAGCCATATAATATATGAGGTAAGCATGGTGTCTCCATCTAAGTAAAGGATCATGCCTTACTTGTGTATGTTTTTCTATTACTTCTAGGATACAAGATACTTTCAGTTCCTCGCTGATATCCACATTACGTCTGCGGTCCAGTAAATTACATGGTACAACCGGTCTCTGTCAGTTACTGCTATTCTCCCTGTTTGTTGTATAGTCAAGATCAATGCTTCCGATCCATATATCAATATGGACATGGATGTTACTTTTTACATCTTAAGTATAGTCTTTTTCTTATTTCTTGCAAAGAGTTCTTTCCGAGTCCTGATGAATGTGAGTCGATATCCGATTTTCGTGATTTTATTTTTACACTTTCAGGTTTCAATTGCATATGACTACAGAACCTCCCGCTCATTTTGGTGTAACTTTCATAGAAGTACGCTAATTGTAAATAGTTTAAAATGTTGATATATTCCGGCGTAGTAGTGTTTTTGAAAATTTTGGTACATTCTGTTGGTAAAACAGCACTAACTTTGTCAATATTAGTGTTGGAGAAGAGATATTTGCTTTAGTTTTATTGGGATGGTGATTTCAGCTCTACTTATGAAGATAGACTGACAATCAAACTGGAATGTTTCTGCCAGATACAAAGAAATGCGTACAAGATCAAGAAAACTTGACACTTGAGAAAACACAACTGAGAATGTCTGACAGACTCAACCGTGAATCAGCTAACTGAATATTATAGGAAGGCTATCAGAGAAAATTCATATAACCTTGAGGGCATGACCTGAGCAGTGTGGGCTACCTACTTTCACAAATCTTCCAAAGATATCAAACCACTGCACAGATTCTGCACTGTAGATTGGTGTAAATATAAAGAGGCAGAAGCTGGTGTTAAACTGCATGAACATCATCATAATAATCCTATGCTAAAGGCAATACTTTGCCATTGTAACCTATTTATGTAGATCTGACTAATCCAGAACTACTTAAAAAGTGTTTGATAGGGATAACTCAAAATGTGAATGAATATTTTAATAGTGTAGTTCAGTCTTGAGCACCTAAAATTGTATTTATTTGGTTTAACAACTCTATATCCTGGTTAAAATGATACAGTTATCACATTTAATAAAGGGAGTGCTAGTAGAATAAGTGTACTAAGTGAAATGGGAATGACTATTGGGTATAATGCCAGAAATATTCCAAACGAGCCCAATGCAACAAGGGTGTATAAGGCAGAAGAAATAGTAGAATAGTCTCAGGAGGGTAGGCCACTAATAGAAGAAAAAAGAAACATATCCAAGTAGATGAAGAGAGGACTATGGAGCTGGAGGATTTTGAGACATTCTGTGCACCATGGGAGAATCTTTTTTTAAAATGTTATGTTTGAAATCTGTTTCTGAAAAAGTAAAATTTGCTATAAAATGCCCGATTATCTCAAAAAATAATTGACACTTAGGGCTGAAATTTGTACCACACAATTGCTTTCTAAATGACTTTATAATAATGAAAATTTGTTTATATACATGGATTAGTTACCTTTTTAATTTAAAAACCTTCTTTTTCGATATCATTTTAAGAGATACATTTAAAAATAATAACATTCCTTCTAATCAACAAAAGTATTTTATTTTTCATCAATAAACTCTAAAGGTAATGTAGAATATACCTTAAAAATTTAGTTCACTGTATTAAATAGTTGCAGAGATAATGGTCAAACATTAAAATTGTAAAGATAGGGCATATCGACTCCCCTTAAAGCTAGAAATGTTGAGAGTTTATGTCCACGTCAGTAATAGCTACATGTGAATTAGTGCATTTTGTAACGGAACTGATTCATTTGCTCTGTTGGTTTAAAGTTATATTCTGACTTCATGGTGTATGGTGTTTAAAATCCATTACCTTTGTATGTAATGAGGTTTGACACTCCAGAAAGGCGAGTCAGGAGAAGAGGTCTCCGAAATCAAACTCAGTTTGAATATTGTGCGAAGGACCCTGAACTAACACGCATAAACACATTACTGCTTGGAATTCCCTCAAAGTTAAACATATGTGATTAATGTAACTTACTAAATATTTATTTTGAAAAGAAAACTGTTATCAAAATGCCACAAAGAACCTACATCGAAAACTTGTTCGCTGCTGGATGTTTCAAAGGTGAAAGACCACAGCTGAACAAGGTAATCATATGGCCGACAGTAAAAACTGGCCGGAGATACCGTCGCTTTCCAACACATAACAAATCTATCACGGAAATGCTTTTGATAATAATTTTTGTTTTGGGATAAATATCCGATACTAATTGACATAATGGACTACTGTGAAGTCAATAACCTGGTGCGTACGGTCAAATTACCTTTCCTGCCCATTACTAATTCGCAGGCATGGTTTGTATACTATCGCATTAATTTAAAATCTGGTGCATTGCACTCAGATGATTTGCAATTCACTTTTTATAGTTAACGGCACCAAAAATATATATATTTCACATAAACATTGTGCTTTAACGAGCTTTACAATGGATGAGTAGAGCCGGACTGAAAAATTCAATGCCATAGCTGGGATTTGAATCACGGATCTCCCTGTCTCCTTCCGGTTGCTCTATACCACTGAGCTAGAGCATCCGGACGGAGACCGGGAGATCCGTGGTTCAAATCCAGGCTATGGTATTGGATTTTTCAGCCTAGCTCTACTCATCCAAACCTTAGCCCACGCACGGTTAGTGTGGAAGAAATAATTTCGAACACTACAATGTTCGTATTGTAACACTTTCTTGATCTTTCGGGGTTTACAGATTAACAATTATATAAAGGTCCTTCAGAACGAAGAGGCTCCACAACGTATTCTCAGAAAATCAATGAAATATACAGTTTACTTGCAATATAAATACCTTAAACATATGGCAAATTCATAAAATCGTTATAACTATTTACTTTTTTATAAAATTCAAAATAGCTCAATATTTGCAATAGAAGGTGTAGCTGACTTGAAGAGGATCTTCTTGAGAATCTTCGCTTTGCATCCTTGAAAAACTTAGAATATCAACTTTGGTATTTGACCAATTTTGTCCTTTTCAGTTAGAGAAATGTTTCTAAAAATACTTCTTTTGGATTCAGCGAATATTATTAAATGTATCTCCGGTAAAATATCTCCAATGTTTTAAAATGCGATACTTATCATAAAAATAAGGATATAGTGTGGCATTTATTGTTATATCGACAGTATATTTTTATTTACAAATAATTTAAAATTAATTATTTACTTAACATGTGGAAAAAGCGTTAAAATCGAGAAATGATGGTAGATGGGAGCCTGTCTGCCTCACGATCAAGTGGTCCCGAGTTTGAATCTCGGCTAGGTTGAGTTACCTGCGTAAGGTATATTCCGGTGTTTTCCGTTATCCTGGAGGGTAAATGTCTGGTAGTTCTAGGCCCTATGGAACCTGGACTCATTTGACCATCATTTCATTCATCCTCCGACATGACTTAAGGGAGGACGTAAATTTAAAAAGTTGAGAAATAAATTTAGGGAACATGGTAACGACGTCTTGCGAAGGAATTGAAGAAATCAGAATAAGAATATAAAGTTAGCAATTATTTTACACAATCACAAGAAGCATTTCGAAACTTCTTAATACTAGGAAAAAATTGTTGACTATGCACTATATATGTACTTCAATCAGTTCTACATTATATCTGAAATAAGAATATATTTTACAGCTTTGAAGTTATTTAAAAATATAGAGAATATTTACAGACTGAAAAAAGGACTTCATAGGATAGTCTCCGAAGAATTAAGGTATTCATTTAGTTATTTTTTATTTAAATATCTTAAACGTATATTGTTTGAAGGAATATCTATAAAGTCATTTCCGTGAATATTAGAAAAATGTTTCTAAATAAAGTACAAGTTACTGTAAGGGGGTGGTTCTAAAAATATTCGCTCAGCACGCTTAAACTATGTGTGATAAAGGTTTGATTCTTTTCTAAATTTTTGTTTTCGGGATATGCTGTTCATACGGGCGTATTTTCTAAAATGAATTTGGGGGTGGGAAGAGTTCTTGGAGCTCTAACGTGTATTTCCATTGAAATCTCACATGATGCTTTAGACTGGAATACAATGCTTCCTTCTTCTACTACAGATAGGTAACGCGGGAAGCAAAAATGTTCAAATGGCATACGCTTTTAGAGACTTGTATTCCTTTGTTCTTTCCTTGAAATAAACCAATTAGACATTTTCTGAATACATTTGTTTATTATTCAGTGAGTATCATTCATTAAAATGAGTGTGCACACCAGTGTGGATTTGTTCGTAAACAAAACGCTGCCTTAGTAATGTATGTTATATCCTCTGCTTCTTCAAACGTATCCACTTTGCATATAATGTAGATTCGCAGCGTAAACGATACAATCAGTATAAATATTGCTTATGCGTATACTTTCAATCATTTCAAGGCCAATTACACGATTTTAACCTCGGTACATTTTTAGCCCTTAGGATAAATATTTTAAGCTCCAATTGTGTACCCCTTAGAAACTCGTGTGTTCCTCCCCTGTATTGTGTAATACACTGAGAAGTCAGATAAAAATAAAATAAAATAAAATAAAATCTGCATTTCTAATAGCCCGGTTTCTGGAATCTATACCACGCCTTATTATGCAAACTTCATGTTTATCTTTGTTCATTTTAAATCATATTACACAAAATAATTTACAAATTTTGCAGATATAAGCTACTTCCTACCTTAACAAAACTAACTAAAGCCACAGATAACTTGATTCCAGTAACCTTACAAATCTATTTATATAATCTATCTAAAACAGTCATGCCCGCCTCGGTAGCGTAGATGGTAGCATGTCTGCCTCACGTTCAAGAGGTCCCGAGTTCGAATCTCAGTCAGGGTGAGTTATCTGGATAAGGTTTTTTCCGGAGTTTTCCCTTATCCTTCAAGACGAATGTTGGATAACTCTAAGCTCCATGGACCCTGGACTCATTTGAGCATCATTTTATCCAATTCATTCACCGTCCGATATGACTTAAAGTTGGAGGACGTAAATTACAAAACATAAATAAATAAATAAGTAAATAACTAAATAAATCAATAAATAAAGCAGTCTATTTTCTACTTTACTTCTACACTAACAATATAAACCAAATCTACATTACTACTACAGCTTTAATTGTTATAACAAGCTATGAAATACCGTTTCCTACAATTTTAAAATTTCCTCTTCTGCATCTGGTATCCAAAGCTTCCTCCTACTAGTATCCATCTCCTGAAGGGACTGGCATCAGTAGATGGAGCTGGTTTGTCAGTTCCAGACATCTGGCTTGTCATCTTTCCGCTTCTGCATAATCAGTTTTATCTGTCCGCTCAGATGACTACTCTTCACCCAACAAAAGAAGGCAAGGCTGGGGAATGTGTAGCGTAATCACTTTTATTGTCCGTATGATGTTTATTCTCACCGTACGGATATGATACGGGTTCTACGTTCATCTAAAATACACAGTGCTATCACATAAGTCACCCGTTCCTAATGCCTTCTCACTGCAGTTACTGAAACGAGCATTAGATCTGGCAACATGGGTGACTCTTATGTACTCTCATACACGTAGTAAACGGATCCACTGACAGCAGATCAACAGTTCAAACCGCTCTTCCTCTTCAGCCCCTGCTTGCCTCCTTGTGGTAGGTAGACAGTACATGGGATTCTGTTCTCTAAGAAACAGTTGTCAAAATGGAGTAGCAAGCAAAGATGTTAAGTCTCTTAGTGTACAGTGTAGATTTAAATTAATCTCTTCATCTACACATCAACATTCACTCAGTTTACTTTATTACACATTAGTATAATTATTGCTAAATGAGATTACTCTTATTAACTGAGTATATTATAACTACTCTTGGGAGTTACTGACTCTCAGTTACTTTTGGTGTGGTTACATTGTTAACCAGGTCCACTGCCTCTTTCTATAAAACCAATTTCTTTTTCCTTGATCAGTTTCATTATTTTATTTTCGTTTGAATTTTATTAAACCTTACTAATCTTCCGTAATACTCCAATCTGGCTTTTAACGTTAATAGTTTTTTCCCATGATATCTATTGAAAAGTTTCTCCACTTTTTCAAGCTCAAGTTTTTCTCATTATTTTAGTTTTTTATCATTAAAGAACCATCAGTGATTATCTTTCATTCCACCCTTAGACATTCATCTGAAACTCTTCTCTTTACTTCAAATATTATTAATCATGCTCTAGCTCACGCAATTCCTTCCTGGGCAGCTTCATCTCTCTTTTAATTTCCATTCTAGCTTATAATACTGTAAATACTCTATAACGTATTTGTTTTGAAACGTACGAAAGCTTTCCTGAATTTCATAATTAATTCCTAATTTAATTTCCTCCCTAAAGCCACTTTAATTTAATTATACTTTTTCTCTCTAGGTCATTCCCTTACCAAATTTCTTTAAAAAAATTAAACCTACATCTGGTAATGTTTCATTTTTCTGATATTCTTTAGAGTGGATTCTGATAATTTCTTTTGTATTTGTGACAAATTTGGATACGATAAAAGTGTTGGTACTGCTTGTAAATTATAACTTGTAAATCCTGGAATCGCAAATTTTTAAAGTTGTTAAAAATTAACAAATTAGACACATTATATATGTATCTTAGACACATTTTATATCATACACTAGGCACTCACAAATATCTTTCATTATTAGTTCAGAAAATTTCCTGTTAAATAGCACAAATTTATTTAAATACTTTTAATTGTCCCCTATGATCTTCATCCGAGACGTACTGTTGAATTTATAGCCCCAAATACTCCATCAATGTTTGTAATTTTAAAAGCTCATTTTTACCTTTAGTTAGATATATTTGAAATATTATCCTGATGGAGAATTACAAGAGAATGTTATCCAGAAACTTCGTCTGGACACTTGGCCGGCCTAACCTGAGGTTACACCGGGAACACCTGATTGTCAGAGTGGGATATTCAAACCCTTTAAATTAAATAGCATATATCTTTCACGCAAATTATGAGTACAATAGCCAACATGACTTCGCCATAGAAGTGGTTGGCAATTATGTCTATAGTACAACCACGCACTTTGACACATATTAAGTAAATGATCATTAACATTCATAGTTCTTTATGGCCAGGTAATAGTATATTATGTAACGAGACTATAATGGTAGTAATTAAAACGCGAGTATTGTTATTAATTTAGCGAGGGAAGAGAAGCGAGGTTAGCAATTATGATACGAGCGTTTTAATTACCATTATAGTCAAGTGTCATGAGACTTTATGTTCGATCGTGTCTCTAAATTAAAGGTTCCATTTCAATGTATTCGTTTCTGGTTTCTGGTTGGGTTCGTTTCTGGCAATCTTTATTGCTTTGTCTTTGTCGTTATTCTTTTGTCTGAGACGTAGTACGTAGAACCCAGGTGCATAAATGTTGATTACTTCCCTATAACCAGCTGTTAACGTGTGATACATTTTAACCTAAAAACATTAAAACAAAATATTGGTAACATTAAAAAAAGAAACTTACTTTTATCATGAGGTATTTAATCTCATTTGCCTCATTTATAAATGTTTTAGCTCATCGGTATCAATGTTTTGGCTTTCTTCCCTTTTTATATCCTTCTGATCTGCGTTTTACTAAGCTGTTCAGTTTTGAGTATTTCGATAAGTCAATTTGGTGCCTAATGTTGAGTGTTGATCTAGAAATAGAATAGTGAGTCCAAAAGGTCGATGATTTTATATTTTGAGACAATTCTCTGAAATACACTATGAATGTATTTTCTGAGAACGAGTTTATACCTTTTGGTATTCTCCAATCCATGAATTGTGAGTAGAATCACTCGTACATTTTTCTTATGACACTTTATTGGCCACATTTTGTGGCAACAGGTTTCTGGTAACATTGAGTGAATTTTCCGTAATTTCTGAAGCTGTCAATTCAGTATCACTGATACCAGTGTCAGACATCTTGTTGCCCACCTCGGTAGCGTAGATGGTAGCGTGTCTGCCTCACGTTCAAGAGGTCTGAGTTCGAATCTCGGTCAGGGTGAGTTACCTGGATAAGGTTTTTCCTGAAATACGAATATCAGGTAACTCTAAGCTCCATGGACCCCGGGATCATTTGAGCATCATTTCACCCATTTCAATCATCGTCCGATATGACTTAACGTTAGAGGACGTAAATGACAACAACAGATATTTTGACTTCTTTCTAAACTAGGCTACTACCGTTGTCGATCGAAACGAAGATAATCTATAATGCGCTTTCACAATGTTACGTGGATGGCGGACGCCGACTTGGGACCACTCTTGAGAGAATTGGAGGGACAAGACCAACCTGGGAGGACATGGCACCAAGGAGCGCTGCATACAAGTCGTACTGGGCCCAATGGTACTCACTGAAGAACAAAGGGGGTGTGCTGTTCTGGGTATGGGTATCACCCGATGGGAAGGCGCAGAGGGAGCAGTTGGTACTGCCCCGGAGTATGGTCCCGGAAGTCTTGGAAGAAGTGCACGCCGGTACTTCCGGAGGACACCTGGGAGCAAACCGAACGATCAACAAATTCCGGCAGCGCTACTACTGACTAAGGCTCCGAGCATACGCTGAGAGATGGTGGCGTCAATGCCATGTGTGTGCGGCAAGTCGCGGGCCTCAAACTGGGAGCCCGGTTTGCCTGCATCAGTACAACGTCGGAGTGTCATTCGAACGCATCGTTGTCCACATAGCTGGATCATTCCCAGTGTCCGACCAGGGCAACAGGTACTTGATTGCGACTGTGGACTACTTCACCAAGTAGCCGAAGGTGTAAGCCATCCCCAACCAGGAGGCGAAGGCAAACACAGACTGCCCCGTGGAACAACTGTTTTACCGTTTTGGGGTACCGTTACAGCTCCACAGTGATCAAGGCGCCAATTTTGAATGTAACCTAATGATATATGCACTGGAAAGACTTGCGGTGGACAAGACCCGCAGTCGGACGGCCTGGTCAAGAGCTACATCAAGACCCTAGAAGAACATCTGTGGAAGGCCGTGGCTAGCCATCAGCAAGACTGGGACTTCAAGGTGCCACTGTTCTTGCTGGCCAACCGCTCGACAACACACGATACCACTGGGATGACACCAGCAAGCTTAATGTTCGGCTGAGAGTTACGTCTCCACTGTGACCTGGCTTTCGCCCTCCCCCCAGGAAGTAAAACAGCCAGCAACGGAATAAGTGGAGAGCCTCGTGAATCATCTCCACGACATGCATGAGGTAACTCGTCAGAACATCCAGATGGCGTGTGACCACATGAAGCCCCGGTATGACAGGCAAGCCAACAACCAAGGATTCCATCAAGGTGGCCTGGTCTGGTTGTACTGCCCTACCGGGACCAAGGGACGCTGCCCGAATCTTCAATAACCATGGCAAGGATCGTCCCGGGTGGTTAAGAGGATCAATGACCTGGTCTACCGCATCTAGAAGGTGCCGCGAGGAAAAATGTTGGTGGTACAGCTGGATCGTCTGACCCGTTACGATGCTGCTGTTCGGGACGACCAGCTTTGAGGATGGAGCAATGTCGCGAACCCATTATTGCAACTGACGCGGCCGGCGCACACAAAAGGACAGATTGTGTAGCTCGGAGATAAAAGGCTTGCCGAAACAGATAAAGATAGATAACAGGAAGATTCGTCTTTCTAGTGCCGTCTTGATTGTTAGAGAACATTCCACAAGTTTCTAGAACAGTGAGTGGAGATATAAAAGAAGCCATGGATAGTTTGTGGGAGTCGTGATTGGAACTTGATAATCGTACGTGTGCAGTGGTATTTTCAAGGTGAACTCTTGTATATGATCGACGACCTTATGATTGTATTTGTGTATGTTAGGTAAGGGTTCCCCAAATTGTGTTTCTACGGAAATTAAGAGCATTTTGAAATTTCTGCAAACTGGTCTTTTAGTTCTACGAACCCACATAGTCACAGTATTTTATTACTTAGGAATCTAGTATGAAGAGTCTATATCCTAAAGTATATTAACGTTTTGGTATTATAATAGTACTAACACATTAACATAGAGAAAACGTGGTTTCAACCTAGGAAGTTCTGTGCAGCACAGACTTCGCGCCAACTGATTACTCAGCATACGGAGAGGAGAGAAACTGTTATGGGGACCAGATCCGAAAAGAAAGTGATTCCCCTTAATACAGCACGTATTCAAACGAAGATTGCGTTGCTTTGGAATATGTTGTTACCATTTTCTTCACAGAGTAAGATTCTTCATGATTGAGTGTTCTGGATTACCACGGACTCCCCTATTTCTCCCGACGAACGGGGCATATTCTCAATTTGTATCGATCTTGGTCATCCACCATGCACCACGCCAAGCCAAGCGAGTATTTGGTTAATGAGTTGTGTATGTTCGGGCTTATTGTTCCTCCCTGAGACTGCAAACCTCCGGATAAATGATCTCAACTGGAACAATTGCTCTGAGCAGTGCTTTATATGTATGCCTACCTGGTGAATCAATCTTCCATAGGTTTCCGTGGCTATGTAGCCTGCATATTAACAAAAGCTTATCTGTGCTTATCTTTCTTGTAGCATATTTACTAATTTCCATGCTTTACAAGCATTCATCTTCAATCTTCACAAATGGAAATAAAACCCTAAACATTAAAATATCTTTTCACTGGCTTAGATATAGAAGCACAAAGATACAGTAATATTTCTGGATGTACAAAATCTGGACAAGGATTGCTATTTGTTGAGACGACTACTAGGGCAAAATTAATCCTGCTCCATGATTCATGGTTCATGTTTGCTAGAATGAAATTATTTTCTACATTCAACTACAGTTGAAACCACTAAAACGTACACAAATATTAATTAATTAATATAATTAATATGGGACGTATAGTTCTAAAATCAGTTTACTTTCAGATCAACAATAAATAATTACAGGATCAGAGGATAAATTAAAGTTGTCTGCAGCAGTAACAAATATCATTAAAGAGAGTAATTTGAAATATCTCTAACAAAAACAAAATGTAAGCTTTTCTAAGATATGCTCCAAATGACATAAAATAGTAGGCTCTGTCATAAATATTGACGAATTGGGTAATTTTAATTGCGTGGGAATGAAGTGTTCGATTTTATTCTGATGAAGCTTTCAATTACAAAATAAGTAAATTTAAGAAAAAAAAATTGGGACAATAATAAGTAAGAGCCCTGTAAAATAAACCTAGAGAATACACTAAAATTGTGGCAAAGTTCTATTGGTAGTAATAACTTATATACCTGCCAAAAGTTTCGAGAATGCACAGGTCGGTTTGAAGGAAAATACATTTGTGTTTACATAACTTTCTCTAACTTACATAATTTATTAGTGAATATATAAATACTTCTTACCAAAGTTTACCTTTCTCCCTAACACATTTTAATCCAGGTAAACTTTTGCAGAATGGTTTTCATAATATATTTTATTATACACTAAATGAAATAAGCGAGATTCCAACTTTTAAGAACTGAACGCTATGTATTACTCTTACAAATTTCAGTTTCCTTGCAATCGTGAGAAACAACTGAATACCGACAGCACTAAAGAACGACGAAGTCTTAAATAATTTGAATAAATATGGATATCTTTTAATTGGCTTATGCTAATAAATATATTTTAAATAAATTGTATGTTTAGAAGAGGTCTGGATATTTTATGCAGTGAGTTTTCTTAATGATTGCCAATTATACCTGTTTGTAGAAAATTATTTCCGAACAAAGGGCCTCGAAGGCTATTCTCGAAATATGCAAGGTTCTTCATTTTGTACATAAACATATAATATTTAAATTGAAGTCCTTAGAGCCAGTTAAGAGAAAATCAAAATCTTCAAAATATTTTCCATATAAAGAGCACCTGTGGGTGTCCGGATTTTCACGAAGGTCTTATTATGTATTTAGGAATCAATACTGACCTTTATTTATACTGCTCACAGATTCTCGCACAAATAGACGCACAAGCGTACATAAATACAGAATTTCTTCTGAAAATATCCTTTATTTTTATCTATGTTTATCTGTTTATATATTCAGGAGGGCCAAACTTGTTTTTCGGTGAAATACCAGGATTCAGTTTATGGGTGAAATACAGCATTTTAGACAGAATGCACTATTTCACCGCCAGGATATGGCAGAGAAAATGGAAATGGAACTAATAAAAATTACATTTGCCGTTTGCTTTTGCTATAAATACCGGAAAAAAACCGCAAGAGATATGAAATAAACATTTTTTTTTATTTTAACCAGAGTACAAAGGTAAACAGTATAAAATAGCATTAATATATTTTGAGGATGAACTCGGCTAGAATAACACGCTTAAAGAAATTGGGAAGAGTAGTGGACCTAGACGTATGTAGAACGCGCCTGGATGCCATCTTGCTGTACTGCATATCATGTTCCTTCGTTTATCTTACAAGAGAACTATCACTGTACTCACACTGTTACGCACCTGAAAATTTGTTGGTATAATTATTACTGTATGTTGTAGCTGCCAAGTAAAACCGCAACGCCCAAAACTGAAGCTTAGAAGGTGTCGCATGCGACCAGTTGCAAGTAGCTGCTGGACATCCTTCATCAGTTCTGTGTCTAGTGCGGGGGACAGCGCTTCATACGTATGTCATGTGTAGACTACTGCCCGTCAGTGATAAACAATCCCTCCCGTGCAATGCTGTTATTATGCCTATATGTTCCTATATATTCTGGAACCAATTTCAGGTACTTCCAGCTATACTTCGCCCACAAGCCCCACATAGAGCAAAGATGATGCCATCATATTCTCAAGCGAATATAGGTATGAGCATAATGATTGTGCCCTTATCAGGCTTCATCTATTGACCGACATTTTCACATGGTATTCACGGCCTTGCGACGTTATTGAGCACTTCATGCGTTGCTTGTCTGTCATGACAAATAAAGGCACTTGCACTACTGTAGTCAAGAATATGTTTTGCACTCATGTAACTTTCTCTACATTTATACAAACTATTCTGGAAAACATTTATCCCTTTAAGGACTTCATCTAAATCAAGAAATACATTGTCTTATTGCTAGTGCTCTTGTAGCTGCAAGGAGAATGTTGGGAAAACGGTAGCCTTTAAGCGATACCAAAAAATTCCATTATCTTTGCATAACCAAAATATAACAGTTGTGAATAACAACTTACCATTTGAGAAAACTAAGGGTATTGGAAACTTCAGATAAATAGCTAGGAATAATTCATAGAAAGAGAGAGAGGGTATAAGACAAACTATGTGCTTTAACGAGCTCAATGTTTTTGTGTAAAAGTTTGTCCATTCCTTACAGTTTAGAAGTTATGCATAAATCACCTAGAATAAAGAGAACTTCTGGGGACATTCTCAGGAAATTTAAAATATGTCTTTCATTTGTCATGAAAATATCTCAAACCTATGGTATTTTATTCAAAATGCTGTCGCGAAGCTACGATAGCGTGGCTAGTTTACCCAAAGAACCTGCAAATAAAGATAGCCGAGATAAAGACTTGCCGGCATAGATTAACTTACGCTTCTGGATGGTGACAGAATATTCGGTTTCTTTATTGTTCTGGAACAGTCTCGTATTTATCAGTGAGGTATTTAAGAAGGCGACGACTCGCCAAGAGTCAGCCGTGAACAGATGTTGTGTAACACGAGTGTTGTAAACAGAGGTAATCAGAAGGTTTGTTGTGATCATTGACCTTGGTAGACTGTCTGTACGTGACGTAAGGATTGAACAGAGTGTATCTCTACGAAATAAAGAACATTTAGAATTTCGGCAAATTGGACTTCTAATTCTACGAACCCACAAAGTCACGATTCTTAGACCCATTTTTGAGAAAATAAAACTTTAAGAAAAGTTTTCCATGTAAAAGATATTCTGGGGTGGCACATTTTATTAAACGATGTTCGTGTCTGATCCTTAGAATATGCTGAACGTAAATATCAAGTTTGATGCCTTGCCAATTTTTAGTTTTTGAGTCATGCTGTTCACAAGTACACACAAGTTGGGTATTGCAGTTAAATCTTTCAAGGATGCTACATAAAGATTCCACAACTATCCTTTTCATGATTATTTTTGAGTTTTCAAAGAAGTTTCTCGATTATGATAAAAATTCCCCAAGACATTTTTATGAAAAATGATCTTGAGTTTTCTGAGATTACCGTCTGAAGTTTTCTTCATTCTGAATGATTTTGGTGTAAAAGTTAAGGGATAGAAAAAGTCTTACTAAAAATTAGGTCTCGTTAAAACATGTAATTTATTGCAAACATATTGTTTATGGACATTAATATTAAGTTTATGGACATTTTTTTGTTGATTCGAACTTTTAAATATTTTTACTTTTGTCTAACAGAAGGTCGTTTATTCGTATTTTTAAGTCCTAGTTAAGCAAAGAGAATGAAATTTCAAAACCATTATATGGCGATCAGTATTTAGAAGATTTTGCTATCATTTAACCTTACTTATTCTCCTATTATCATTTTATCTGCAAGGAGACATGCAATACATTCATTTCTGTAAACGCATATCTTGTTTAACATGGCGTAAATAGAAGAGAAGTACTTTAAATAAAAGTTTGTACAAGAGGGAGTAGAGAAAATCATCTGTGTAAGCATATCAAACATTTATCTTTTGGGCATATAAAGAGTATAGTATTTAAAAGCCATCGCATAGCTACCAGTTACTAGAGGACTTGACTACTGCTTAAGCCAACTGTAATTTCCTACTCTTCTTGCACCTACAAGGTTGTATACATACATATTCACGGAGCCTCTAAACGTGCATTTCTGGTTAATATTAGTAACAAGGTTCTTGGTGGAATGTAATATTCATTCAGCTTATAGGCAAGTATTAGAAAAAATAAAACGCTTAAAATCTCTTCAAGAGTTTTGATCAAAATGTTGGATTAATTTCACCGTAACGCTTTATCCAGGCATATCATTTTCTCACGTGCATAATGGTTATGTAGATTTCATCACAATTAACAGAATTACAAGGATTAACTGTAACAACGTGAACAGAATACAAAATAGAAAAAGTTGTTTCTAATAAACATGATCTAAAATAATGAAGATAGCGTAGGATAATAACAATGATGGCGTTGTTTCCGTAGCATTGCCCTAACGACCGCTAGTTAGAAGCGACACGGTCGTAAACGTCTACCCTACATGAAATGAATTTCAATAGAAATACCTCGCAAGAAGCCAGTCAACTTTTGCAACACATCAATCAGGTGACATCTCATCACCTGAAGCGCTTTCTACGGAAAAAAGAAGCGAACATTTCTGTATCTTCGCCGAGCGCAGCTGTTGGGTCAACAAGTTCATCGGTCTCATAAGTCACAAGACGGTATTTATAAAAGAGAAAACCAACCTTTTCAATCAAAGCCTTTACCTCTGCAAACAAAGCCGCGAATGTCATCTGCTTCCTGGTCAACTGAAGGCTGTTCAAGTTTGCCGCATTGATTGTGTAAACTTTTCTTGAGCAAATTTCACTCTCTGTAGGTATCTGAACGAATTCCCAACAAGTTTGGCAATCGAAAATCAACAAACTCTTATTGAGAAATGCATGTCCAAGTATAATCATCCGTTCATGGCCGTAACACTGCTCTGAATGAAACCTTTTATTTATGGCTTTTGCAATAAATGTTTGACTAGTTTCATTTCTTCAGATTTCAATAACCTATGCTAATATTTTAAGATGAATAATTTGTGTTTAAGCAGTATGGAGTGCTGCGCCGTAGTGCTATAGGTTAGAGGGCGGTACTCCGATTGAATTAGCGCACTTAAAGTCACTGGTATAGCACCGGTGCCTACTCAGCTACACGAGGAAAATGAGAAGCTGCGATATACAGCGATCCTGGCATCATGAGTCAACTTTTCTTCTGGGCTATAGTGATGCAGGCCGTATCGGGTCCTTTTACTGGTTGGATTATTCCCCACCTGTGTTGCGTAAGTAGGCGTGAGGTCGTCAGTGAGTTGGCAGGTCCAGGCACTTTATATGCTGTAGTGCCACAGCATTTATTAACGGTTTTAGTTAGACATATTGGTTTCCAGCAACTAAAGCACAGCATCATAGTACTTCCATAGTGACCCCTGTGTTGAATACGTTATCCGAAGGGAATTAATAAAGTACTAAAAACTATTACAAATATTTTGGAGAAAACGTCATCTGGAGTATAAAAAGATATTACTCCATAGAAGTGTGCGTAGATGCATAAGCTCGTTATATTGTGTGCCAAGCAGACGAAAGTGGTAATGGCGAAACACTTACGCAAAAGATGAATGCGAGCGCTTAAAAATTAAAAACTTATTATTTTTATAACATTAACGTTACGAATCACAGGTTATGAAATTCTTAAAGTTTTTTGTTATGAAATAACGTCAAAAATTCTGGTCCGGCAGTTCAGTCGGTAAGCCATCTGCACTGCTGTGTGAGGGGTCCCGGCTGGAGGGATAGAAATTTTCTCTAGCCAAATTTTCCTCCTATCCTCCCCAAGGTTATGCAGCATTTCAAAAACTTGAAAGTGTATCGGGGAGAGGTTAGGGAACTATATTTCTCCGATGACTCAATCCTTTTTTGTGAACATCAGAGCATTTTTAATTTGTTACTCGTAATAGTGGAAATAGTACGATATTACAATTATATGGGTTAAAGGGGAGGATTCACCATAAAAATGCTCTAGATTATGGTCCAATAATTTTATTAAAGTAAGCATATATACATGAAGGCAATGTCTCTTTGATAACCTGAAATATGAGGTAAGCCATGTTTTAAACAATAATGAACCAGCAGAAAAAAATAAGTATTAAGAGACAGTCTTTGTTGTATGGTCAGTGCCTTTCTGTCTGCTTAATGCCCCTTCGTAGAATCTGAAACTATGGATGAAGTGTTTAATAGGAAAAGGTATTAAGATGTCACTTTGAAATATCCCTAGTTCAACGACTAATAGAAGCATCAGTGACTGCTCATTCGGAAACCCAGCCATCGATTCCCAGCCAGGGGCTGGAAATCCTTTTTATTTATGATTATTCCCTATATTGGAAATGTGGAGGGCAGAATAAATGTGTGCTTGAAAATTGTTTAAAAGGTCGACGAAAACCTACAGTAACATAACCTAAAATTTTATAGAGTAACAATAACAAAAATAGGTTTCAGTCAAAGCCCCTATGTTAGCCATATATGTTAAACGGGTTACTTCGTCAACAGTGATGAACTGCATATTATAAATTAACTTTAATCACAATAAACAAATTCATCCTTTAGTTTGTTTACCACTATTACCACTATATTCTATTAGGTTGAAGTACAAAGTTCTCTTAAATCTCTGAACTAGAGATTTCACTGGATATTCAAATTTTGAGGCACTCTGAATACCAAAAATATACATTTTTAGAAATGGTTCCATGTTTGTTTGTGAATACTATAAATTACAAACAAAAAGCATTTAGCTACAAACATTTGGTATTCAGATTTGGCTACTTCAAACGATGCGACACCCAGATTTTCAAGAAAATGCTCACATTCATACATTCATTGATGGAAAAAAAATGTCTTTTTCCGCTAGAATGTCGATCTAAAATTTTGCATAAAATACCACAGATTAAAACATTTACATGAGAATAACATGCATATATTGAATTCTGGGAATGATCCCTGAGGTTCTCTTCATTCTAAATGAATTGTGCAATCATAACAGACAAATAAATCCTACTGTATAAAAATACACAAACACAATTTATTTGCAGTAACTTTACTGTGACATTAACCTCTTCCGGAATATTCGAAATTATCGGTTTAAGTTTTAATACTCTGTTATTTTAAAAAGCTATCGTCATTTATTTGTTTTTGATATTATCAATATTATCAAATATTTATCAAATATTTATTTGGTTTTCCAATTCAGGGATGTAATTTCAAGCCCTGGAAATGACGTCCAGTTTTTAAACATTTGACGGTCGCTAATGTCTTTGTACCTATACTATTTATGGGGATTATTATCTCAATTAAACAAAAGTTATTGGAAGAATTAGGGGTTTGCAGCATTCTTTGTAGTCCCTTTATAAAAGCAAATGATACTGAATAGTCCTGTTTGGTCACACACCTGCTTTTGTTTATATCTACATGTTATATTCTGTAGTAGTGTCATCATCATTAACAGTACATTTTAGGTGATGGAACTTGTTCCATATTCACAGTGTTAATTGAACTAGTCACGCCATAGGCATCTTGAACTACCTAATTTCGTATTCCTTTGCACAATTTCAGCTCAGCTCTTATAAGTGAAAATTTTGTGAGCTTTCCTCGGTTGTAATAACAATTTTTCATCATTCAAAAGTATCCCTACAATAGAATTACTAATTTGTCTAAATTAGGCGACACTTTCCCGATAGTACATGCTTACTAAAACTTACAATGCCGTTATTAATATAACACAAATGTCTTACGCCACCAAATTCACCAATTTCAAGTTCAATAAGAATATATATATATATATATATATATATATATAAAGAAAAATTAATTTAAAATTATATTTCTAAACAAACTTATATTCCATCTGAATAAAGAGCACAAATATGAAAGTTGTGTAATACTTAAGAAAATTTCTTTCTAATGCCATTTTTGTAACGTAGTTTAAAGTTTTGTTTTATAATTTACTATTCAAGAACTAATTAACATACTACACCAAACTTTGCAACCAAACTTATTTTTAACATAAAAAGTATTCTAATAGTTCAGAACACTCAGTCACATCACTACAGTATGTCTCAAACTAGAACCATCTGGTTATAGAAACACAGGAAGTAAGAAAGAGAGAGACAGATATACCTCAACGAAAAGATATACATCAACACCGTGATTTTAGAGCCCCCCTTTGAAACACCACGAATTCACCAAACAGAAGCCTCAGAGTGTTACGTTAAACTATATCTGTCTCTGTCTTTCTTGCTTCCTAGAGGTTTAAGAATCGTTCCAGTTTGAAACAGATTATAATATAGTGTTATTTTTGCTCTTTATGGTGCATTTCTTTCATATTAAAAATAAAAAAGTAATCCATGGCAAAACAACCCGCAAGCAAGCCAAAGCCTCCCATTCCGATTGCCGGTCTCACCCCCACATTCGCAAAGCAGAGGTAGGCGTTCATCTAGCCTATACGGCAGGGAGATGTGGTCAGCATCACGGAACCTCCAGCAGAAAAGTTGGCTTTCTTGACCAAGATCCGCTACCTGTCGTAACTCCTCAAATTTCTCATCATGCTCTGTGAGCACCGATCCTATACCTGGTTCCTTCACATTATGTGCATAAATTTAGATAATTGTCCTCAGAATTATTAAAAATCACAATGCACTTGCACTTGATTATATTGCATTGTATTGTGTATTTAATTCAGTTCTATGAATCCTCCTGCAACGAGAGCTTGCTGTTTCAAAATCAAAAGATCGTCCTTTATCTATCTTCCTCTTGTAGTTCAAAGCTGTCTTTGTAATCTGGTGCCTTCTTTTCTTAATAAGTCTTGTACCGTGATATTTTTAACTTCTATAAATATCACGGACATGGACTGATACGTTTAGAGTGTAAAAATTACAAATTGTGAAATCTATGTAGAAAATCAGCTAAAACTATAGACTCAATTTAGTGTATATAGTGTCTATAAAGAACAAATTCTTAGCTGTACATGTTTTATAATGCTTTTAAATTATTGATGCAAAAGTGGATATGTAACTTTAACTCATAGGTATTATAAGTATTAATACATAATGGGACATGCTGTTGATATCAATAAAGAGAAACATTCTTAATAAGATTTCTATCCAGTCGTATCTGATGTTGAATACTTCCTTGTGCATTGAATCTATATTTAAGTTTCCTTTCATATCTTCATTGCTTTATCCCATCCATCCTTGTACATCATTTTATATCCCTTAGGAACTTCATCTCTGCCGATTGGATTCTGCTCACATGTCTTTGATTTGGTACCCGGCTTTACTGCAATATAGCAATACGAGTAAGGCCATTACTTTATAAAATTATATTTTAGCTTCCTTCCTAACATTGGTTTTAAAAGGCCTTTGAATAGTCCCGGGCACTACTGGGAATTTGATAACTCTTGTTCAATATACTTGTCATGAAAGCGTACTACGTCACATCCAAGACATTTGCATTTGATATTCGTTCTAAATATTGTTTTCTGCTACAGCCTATTAACTAACTGGATCCTTTCCTCCTAAGGCCATTATTTTCGTATTCTCGTTTAAACTATAAAGCTTATAGGATGTATATAAGTTATTTAAATATTGGATAATCTAATCCCGGATTCACTAAAATTCTCCATTTGTTAAAATGTTCGTCTATATACGTCAAAGATAGTGGGTGAAGAGTTACACGTTTATTTTCGTCCCGTCCTAATTGAAACCTTTGCGCTATTTCACGACAAATAGTCCTATAATAAACAAATGCAAGTGGATACTTTGCTATACATGGTGTGAAACAAATAGGAAAAACCAGAGCTTTGTCAATAGTACGTGATACTAAAACTTACATTACATCGCTGTGTGTTCAAGAAATGTGTCTTGCATTACAAATGAGTTTGCGTTGAGATCTTTGGGGAGTTGCGTACGTTGAACGTGCAATGTCACAACCTCAACTTGAGCTTTCTACACAAAGGTGACCCAAATATTCTCGTGCAGATCATTCTGAGTACCTGAATATCAATGATACATTTCTCTGCTTAACTTAACAAACTGAAAATATTCCAAATAATTTCTTGCATTGATAACATCTATAAACAAATAATAGGAAGAAAGGCCACTAATAAAGAAAAATCTAATACGTTGCACTCACATGATGTTTTCTACTCTTACACAAACTATTCTTAAAAACGTTTATTCCTTTATCTGCTTCATATTAATAAAAATAAACATTGCCTTATTATTAAATTTTCTTGTAGCTGCAAGGAGATACTGTGAAAACTTTACTTTAGTAGACTTTAAGCTGAAGTCAAATTTTTAAAACGATGGCTGCTATGTGATGTCTTTTAAATTCTCTTACCTTTCATGACCAAGAGATTTAAAAAAAATGAATGACTTCCAAATTTGACAGTATATTAGTTTTAAAAACTCATAAGGAATGTCTCCGAAATGCTTAACTCATAAAAAGTTGTATTTGACATAAATTGTGAATTTAATGAGATTTAGGACTTCTGAGAACTCTCCCAAAAAATTCAAAATATAGATTAAATGTTAAGTTAATTGATGGAAATTAATCCTTCAAATACATTAGCAGTGTTTAGGCTAAGGTTTTGGATAGAGTCAAACTGAAAAGGTTGAATACCATGACCGTCATTTGAAACATGGGTCTCCTGGATTCCGTCCAGTTGCTCTCACCCATTGAGCTACTATAGCCAACGTGCCGTCGTGACATTAAATTCTCGTATTTTTTCGGTAAACCACTAGGGGCTCTTGTATTCGAGATACATCGTTTATGGCAACTTACTAATGTAAGTAGTTGACTCCCATACTTCATCATCAAACTCTTATTATTTAAGTTATTTGGTGGAAATTAATCATTCCTTCACACTAGCCGTGTATATGCTAAGATTTTGGATAGATAAAGTTAAACTGAAAAATTCTAATGCCATGGCCGGGATTTGAACCACGGATCTCCAGGTTTCCGTCCAGTCACTCTTACCCACTGAGGTACCATGGCCAACGCACCGTCATGATTTTAAATTCTCCAATTGATTCATGTATTTTCCGGTAAACAACGGGTTGGTAGCTCAATGGATAAGAGCGACTGGACGGAAACCAGTAGATCCGTGGTTCAAATCGCGGCAATGGCATTAAATTTTTCAGTTTGACTCTATACATCTAAAGGCTTAGCTTAAACACGGCTAGTGTGACGGAAAGATTAATTTACATCAACTAACTTAAATAATAAGTCGTGTAATTTAATGAGATTTATAATTTCTATGAAGGAAGATTAGGCATATCTCCCATGGTTTACCAGTTACACAACAGTCTTTCCAGAGAGAAAATATTTCTAAGAACTCTCCCAGAAAATTCAAAATATAGATTAAGTGTCTCAAATATAAGGTATTTTAATTAGAATGGCTAGTTATTTTTAATAAAGTCAAAATGTTACGAAATTGTTGTATGTAAACGTATTTTGGGTGGCGATTTTCTTGAAAATTTTCGAGTTGTACTCTTGGAAGATTCTGAATTTAGGCACTAAGTTTGGTATTCACATTTTTTATTTATGCTGTTCAAATGCACACACACACACACACACACACACACACACACACACACACACACACACACACACACACACACACACGCACGCACTTCACAGAAGGATGTAGCTCTAAAAATGTTTTTAATAAGGAGGGCTTCACAGCCTATATCTGCAATTAAATCTCTGTAGGTATATTGTGTGTGGCTGGAATGCAATGCCTTCTATATATCACATCCCTTTGTTTTTTATTGTTTCAGATAGCTATAAGATGTCTGGAGACATTCTTGTGTTACACTGATGGCGTCAACTAATCAAGTATATAAATGCAATGGTAGCTGTCACTGTCTGCTAGATGTTGCAACGCATGTAAGAAGCAGCCAGCCTTATTTTCTTATCACCAACCTCTGAAGCAAAAGTAAATTTGCGTTTCCTTGTTAACACATCTTGAATTTTAACACTTTTTTATGTATTATAAGCACGTATTCTCTGTATCGATTCGTTATCGTTCATACCTAGCACATAAGGAACAAGTGCTAATAATACTTGTGTATTTCCTGTACCTATTATTACGCTTTATGAAGTGTCGGCCAAACCATTTTTCTGAATCAATATTGTATTGCAGCAAAGAAGATGCTATAACCTGTATGCTTTATTGAAAACAAAATCAGTAAAACCTCACTTTATAATTACTCAGATTTCTGTGTTGATAATGGGATATATCACAGAACATATGGGATTATAAATTACTCACAAACACCTTTTTGAAAAGACAAAATCCGTATAGTATTTTATGTGCTTTTGTTTCCTAAGCCCACCATATATGAATAAATTTTAGAACAGGCTAGGTGTTTAGAAAACAACTCTTGGGCTAATATACATTATAAATTATTCTTAATATGATAAAATCTGAACTTCGGTAAATGAAAATTAGCACCAAGAATGTAGAAGGCTCTGCTCACGAGATCGATGGTACACGCCTACAGGCGTAAAGACCATAAGCCTCTTCCTTGTATGTTAATCCCTTCCTACACTCGCAAGCTGTTATTTAAGTTTGCTTTTGGATACTTCACTAACAACATAATTTCCAGATGTGAAGGGTTGCACGCATCAAGAGGCCTTGTAAAGAATTGTTTCCGGAATTCTCGTGCGGCATTGAGGAAGAAAAATGCCGTTATTAATGCGTAGTAGTAACGGAATTGTATTGGTTGGTGATCGGCGTGTTGGAGGGAGCGAAGGACAACATGGCAACCTATAGCAACACATTAACGTCACTTTCAGGCCTTGAGGGGGCCGGATCAGATACCAACAATACTCTCGTCGGTATATGATCTTCATTATTCTCTCTTTGCTTAAAAGGAAACAAAACAAAATCGCCAATGTTAAATATCCTAAATCCGTGCCGTTACTTCAGAAATGACCTCAGTTATTTATTGTTATGAACATAACGGTCCTTAGCCCATTTACAATGTTCATAATAAATGTGTGGATACATACAGAATTAACATAGCTAAACACTAGAAACAAATAAGAAAGTATAAAAAATACAAAATAATCTAGAAAGAGAAAAACAAGAAACAGTAAACAAGTATATAAAGACAAAGAAGAAAAATGAAGGGGAGTTAGTAAGTATTTATGCCGCTGTTTCTAATTAGAATGCTAATATTGCAAACTTTTTTTTTTAAATTTACGTCCTTCAACTTTTTAAGTCATATCGGACGATGAATGGAATGGGTGAAATGTTGCTCAAATGAGAACAGGGCACGTAGAGCTTAGAGTTACCTGACATTCGTCTTTTAGGATAAGGAAAAAACCTGGAAAAATACCTTATCCAAGTAACTCACTCTGACCGAGATTCGAACTCGGGACCTCTTGAACGTGAGGCAGATACGCTACCACCTAAGCTAACCAGGCGGCCATTTCCAACTTAGTAATTACACTGTTCTACGAAAATAGTTATTTATGCCATAAGGGAGGTAGGTACAATTTACCATCAGAGGACTCGTTTGCGCCCGAACGAAGTAAGGGCTAACAATATTGAGTCCGAGGATGGTTCATTCTATCTACCTCCCGAATTACATATAAGATTTGTTCCACTCATGCTTATCATGTACCTATTATTAGTTATTTTTGGTATATTATTTCAATTTTATAATATACCTATTCATTTATATTACTTAATGAGTCAAATTGTTCTTTGACATTCTCTTATTTGTCATTGTATTGTTTCTTGCTATGGGAAAGTAGTTGTTGATTTTTATATGAAGGTGTAGTGACATTTTGATTTTTTGTGTAATTATGAATGACAGGATAGAAGATGCAATATTACAATAAATTTTAACACATTTATACGTCATCAAATGTAAATTAATATCGAATTTGATAATTATAATGTGTTTCTATTAATAATCTATTTCAATTAGATATTTGTGCAATTGAGGAAGTAATATCTCACATCTGTTATTGTTTTCGAAGTTACATTTGTTTCATTCGTATTTAATTTTGTTTCTTTTATTGTAGACTTTTCTTTTGGTAGCAATAAATAAATATGAGTATTTTCAGAGTTGCATAAAAATAATGTAAATGATTTCAGCTGCTATAACAAATTCAGTCCATTATAGCATGAAGGTAAGCAATTTCTAATTACTGAAAAGATAAAATGTACACAATACTATGCTTACCACAACATGAGTGGAAAAAAGTATTTAATCGTGGCTTTTAATTGAGTTTGAGACATGTTGAAAATATTTACATAGATATAATGAGTTTCGCTATATAAGTATCTACATAATTCTGTGCAATGGTGAATTTTTATGAATTTCTATGTGTGCTCTGGAGGTGCAAAAGTCTCTTCAATATGCTTGTTTACTGGGTACATAAAACAATATATTTGCTGTAATCTAATGTAATACTTTGTACTGATGTCAGACTGAACATTTTACAGTTTTATGAATGCCTTTTAATTTAACTGATATATTTTTATTCAAAAATATTTTTTCTGTTCCACTTATAGAAAGTGGAATTTAAGGGTTATTCCCGCATTTAACTGCAATGATTCATTATCGGCGGCCCTTCTCCTTTTGGAACATATCGTCTTTTGGCGATGGTGTCGACTCGTATACGTTGTGTTGATGGTACTTTGGGTTGTATCATTAGATCACACACCATTCGCACTCTCATTCACACTTCCAGATTGGGGAAGATAGGGAATCATCTTCGTTGGAGGAAAACCACAACCCCAAACCGGAAGTCGACCCGCACTCCTCGCACAGGAAAGTGCTCCAGCAGGTGAGCTACGGAGCCAGCCAAATAATACTGGTTTTTAAGAAAGTTAAGATTTTTTATCTCAGTTGCGCAAATTTTTAATTAGAATATATCAGAAATTATTTATGAAAAACATATAAACATTATTAACACTAAAGCAGATCCATAATACCGATTAGGGGTTGCTTTATATGTAACCTATTATGAGATTGTTATTCTGAAAAGGCCACCAGTGGCTCCAGGTTTAGGATGTTTAAGGAATAATACAACTTCACCCTGGGAATGATTTGACTGTATCAGTGAATAATTCGAGAGCGGAAGCTAAAAGGCATCGAAAAGTCATTTGCTTATGTAGCTGCCATACAAGGCCCTCTTGTATATAAATAGTTATTGTTAAATGACTTTGGAATTTAAAAACTAAAATTCTACTTTTATTTTGCGTATTAGGTATTTATACTAAGTAGAGAAACTATTGCATTTCGCCAAAAAATTCGATACGGAGGTTTCAGGGGGAATACAAGTTTTCTGCTCACCTCAACCCCAAAAAAAAAACACTATATGTTTAAACAAAATGTTCAGTTTGTGTATCCATGTGTTTGCCCATTTACATCATAACTCAAAAATGATCAAAATTTATGTCTAAGTTCAGTAACTTTTAAGTGTGTGACACGAATATTTTCCAGAAAATCCTCGTACCCCAGACTATCCTGGAAACAAAACACTCTTCGAAAATTTTGTTTTTCAAAAGTATCACCCTAAACATTTTAATTAATTTACTGTATAGGTATTAAAGATATTTACGTGATAAAGGAAATCTATATCTTCAAATTTCAACAGTCCTGTTCTTATATGACCTTTGCGTAGCTCGAAAACCTTAAGGGGTAGACCAAATTTTAGAACACAAAAATATTGATCAGGATATAACACAAATCGTGTAAAATACTCTTTTGTGGATTATACCATTTTTTTAAATATTGCCTGTTATTTTTCTGAGTTTTGCAACACTTATCACTTTTCTCCAATGGGAATTCGTTATTCATTTTTAACACTTAGCTATGCAAGGAGAACGAAATTTGAAAGGCATCACACAGCGGCAAGGTTTCTAAATATTTGCCTATTACTTAAAGTCGACTGCTATGCTCCTTATAACTAGAATATCAGCAATAAGGTAATGTTTATTCAATTAGCATGAAGCAGATAGAGGAATAAGCGTTTTTACGAACAGGTTATTCAAGAGTACAGAAATGTATATGAGTGCAGCTCATCAGATATTTACTTTCTCTCGTAAGTATAGTAAGTAGAAGTATTGCATTTCACCGGATGTTCATGTTTCGGTCTCTTCTGGATCTAAAGAAAAAAAAAAGCATTTTAAAACAAGGTACATGTGTGTAATTCATTTTTGTTTGTGTTTTTGGGAACAGCATATCACAATAACAAAGAATCAGTTAAACACCAAACTTAGCATTCGAATTCCCATTTTCCAAAAATGCCACACAAAATTTTCAGGAAAATTCCCAACCCAGAATTTCGAAAATTGTAATATTATCAAAATTGGCTCTAATAATTTTGATTTAAGTATGTTATGTTTAAGATATTTATAGAAATAACAGTGTTGATACATTTCTTTGATTGATTTGAATGTTCTAATAGATAACTATACTTACTTCAAATTGGAGGTACCTATTTGTTTTTTATGTCCCTGCTAAACAAAGACAACGGAATGTCAAAGTCATTACATTGCAACCGACTCTTAAATATTTTAACTCTCACTGAAGCCTATTGTATTCCTTTCTCATTGCATATACAAAGCAATATGTAGTAAGAGCATTTTTACAAACAATTATCTCAGTTGATTTGTTGCAAATTTGCACAAAAATAGATTGTACAACAGTGAATGGACACGTCATACTTTAAACAGATCAAGATCAAGTTCTTGAACTACTTGGCAAAGAAATAAGAATGACGGTTCACTAATCAAAATTTATGGAGGAACTTTGTGATTATTTTTGTAAACAAGAGATTTTATTATAAAAGGAAAACATTAATTGAGATTTTATTTACGAACGCTCTTTAAACAAACTAGTTTTGCTCAGGGGCCTTTTTATCTAGTTTGAGGTACTTTCTCATACCATAAACATGCGACACGTAACCACAGGCTTTAATGTCTTCCCAGAGGAAGATACTAAATATTTTTATTCCACAAAATCAAACACCCACTGCGTCGGTATTGAGTCTGCACTCTCTGGATCATAGAGGAGGATATTGGAGCGCACATTAGAGGAAGTGGAAATGCCAATTTTTGGAATTTTACGTTGAAACCGAAAACAGAATTTGCGTTGGTAACACTGACGAAAGCCTTATATTATCATTAGGAAGCAGTAAATTATGAGGTATACAAACTGAAATGGCTATATTTGCCATTAAACATGAATAAAAGTAATATAGTTTGTCAAAATGAGCCGAGAATGTATAAACGTTTAAAACTGTATAAGGAGTTGCTTATGTTATGTACTTCATGATCAGTAAGTTGCATACACTAAGTGTCATGGGTCATATATGCTCAGCATAGAAATACATGACTTGATAATTATTAAACATAAAACGAAAAATACTCTGAATATCTCCCACTCTCTCTTTCTCTCTCTCAAGCACAAATATACACATGTAAATGCTTAAATATAAGATATGTTTAAACAAAGTTGCACAGATATCCTGTTGCTTGGAAGGTGCACGTATTTCCATTAAATATGTGCTCAAACTTGGCAGGTTTTGCCAGTTCCAAATCAAGTCTCAGCATGCTAAACCCTATCGGATGTAAGTCACAAATATCTCCGGTAATAACTACCACCTATTTTTTCCCGACAGTATGCATGTTACTAAAATATGTGTTCGGTCTTCTTGTTTCTCATATAATGGGCGGATTCTCCAGCCTGCTTCGTCAACAATCTTAAGTGCTTTTCACCTTCCCAACCAAAGCCATGCTATTACCGTCCTGTCTTTCACAGCCTGTTTCAAAATATCTATACGTTTTCTTAACCCACCAAACTTTTACATCAGTCTGTAAGTCTAATGCTTTTAATTGGCAATCAGATTCTATTTCCTCTCTGTTTATGTCACATAGTGGTCTTTTCATCTTGTTCACGGTGCTGTATCTGTTTTAGTTATCTCATTGCCAAATGTCGTTCAAGCCATTGTTTGATTATTCCCTTTGCCCCGCCACCCAACATTTTGGACGCCACTAAGCTGTTTATTTGGTATCGACAACATATTTCTCTCAAAGCTGCTTGGACGCCTTGCATTATTCTCAGCCTTTTGGAATTGTAGATATTTAATCTAAATTTTAAAGCTACAATGTAAGTTCAAAATAACACTCATAATATTCAAAATAATAATTTATATGTAATCAAATCAATACAATGATAAAATATTACTGTATTGTGTTATAATCTCCACAATATAAAATCAGGCCATAATACAAGGTCACTTTCGCTTGCTGTGAAGAATTCTTCATTATAATAGAATACTTTTTTAAGGAAACATTGTTTCAATTTACTTTCAAATCTATTTCCTGTGTATCCCTTAGCCCGAAGTGAAAGTTCATTAACTAGTTGATTCACTTAAGCATATTTATCGCTTAATATATTGGTTCTCAAACTTTTTTCATATTTGTGTATCTTTAACACTATGGTAACCGTTTAGATTTTCCTTCACAAGGAAAATGTTACAGTGTTAAAACGTATTTGGTAATATTACACACAACTGTAAGAATAATATTTACAGGAATCCTACTTGTTTATTCCCATATTTGTTTTAAATGTCTTCTTTTCTTCGAACCTACTTTTTCTTTACATAGGGGCTATTTGGCCATAGTAGGAAACCATATTGTAGTTGTGCCAACTTCGTTAGCGTAGATGGTAGCGTGTCTGCCTCAAGTTCAAGGGTTCCCGAGTTCAAATCTCCGTCAGGGTGAGTTACCTGGATGAGGTTTTTTCCGGGGTTTTCCCTTATCCTGAAAGACGTATGTCGGGTCACTGTAAGCTCCATGGACCCTGGACTCATTTGAGCATCATTTCACCCATTTCATTCATCGTCCGATGTGACTTAACGTTGTAGGACGTAAAATTAAAAAAACAAGGAAAGAAAAAAATGTAGTTATTGGTGAAAATATGCCATTACTACTTTTTCTATACTCACAGAGAATTAAGTTTACAGAGCAAGAACACTGTTGATGACTGTAAACATACATGCACACACGTACGCATGGAGTAGATACCTAGTTCAACTTGTTATTCTAAAGCATTCCTTAAAGCTTAATGTATTTTTGTTCGGTATTGGTAGGCCTACATTGAAGTGATTATAGATTACTGAAATCTTAGAGCTATAAACTCCATTATTTATAACATATTTTAATTGTAATTGTGAGGGAACACGTCGCATAACGTAAATAAATTAGGGTGCATTTATCTTGGAGCACAGGCGCGCCGTCTGGCGGGATTTATTGCAACGAGCTTAGTCAGCGCAGATTAGCGTTCCCTTTTTCGTGTGAACGTTGCAGTTTTAACGCGTGAATTTGGTCAGTCGTGTGTTCTGCCACATGTCACAAAGAGATATTATTTATTGCGCCCGCTTTCCTTTTGCTGACGAGAGAGGAAAGATGTTTTACCGTCTTGCGCGAGATCCCTTGTTCCTGGGTGCTCCACTTCTTTATAACCTTCTTCTTCTGTCAGTTATTGATAACATCATAACATTCAAGTTGTGACAGTATTATCACTTTTCTAAAAAAAGTCCTGTAAGTTATAAACTGTAGGAAGAGTATCAACAAACTTGAACAAAATTTAAGTCCCATTCACCAATTTTTATGTTGCTCTCCCAAGTTGATATACAAATAAGGAAACTATTACATTTCACCCAAAATTTTGTAACTATATTTCATTTTGTGGACCGACTGTGTGTATGTATCTGTCTGTGAGCAGCTCAGTCCAAAATAAACTGTGCGTGACTACAGTTTCGATATTTTCTATTTCACCAAAAATTGCTGTAACGGTATTAAATAATCTGCCATGTGTTTAAGATGTTTACATTCTGGGAATAACTTATGAAGTTGAAGTTCTCCTCATTCGAAATGGCTTTTGTATATCATTATGTATAAAAGCATGTAGATTTGTTAAAGCACACCTTGGTCAAATTACTTGCGTTATTAAGCATTTCCGAGATACTTTTTGTTATTGGTTTGAATTTTCATAGTTGTTGGTGGTCCGGGTGGCTCTGCTGTTTAGGTGCTGGGATGCAGATTCCAAAATCGCGGGTTCAAACACATTCCATACTGTTGGTTTTTACGTGTGCTAAAAAACGAGAGCCTCATGTCAACTGGCATCTAAAAGTACTCCAGAGGGATGAAATTCCAGCATACTGGCGGTGCTGTTTTAATCCTAGTAATTGACAATGACTTCGCAAACAAAAACATGTATTTCTTGTGCTTCCTAAAGTTTTAAGTTTCTAAGCAGTATTAATTTATCATTTATCTATAGTATATAGAGGAAGTTGTACTCACACAAGAATTCGATACCGATATATCGTTGGAAGTACACGTTTTAAGATCCATGGATCCAAGAACCATTTTTAGGAAAAGGCCAGAGTATATTTTAGAGTGGCGTTAAGTCATATCGAGCGATGAATTCCATTGGTGAAATGGTGTTCAAATGAGAGTAGGTCCATAGAGGTTAGAGTTGCCCGACATTCATCCTTCAGAATGGAAAACCCCGGGGAAACCTACCCAGATAACTCAATTTGACGAGTTTCGACATCGGGCCCTCTTGGACGTGAGGCAGGTGTCACCAGAGCTGGGCGAGGTGTAGCTGTAAACATATGTCAGAGAAGAATGGCATTAAGTGTATTTGTATGCGAAACGTAGATTTTAAAGAAAATTAACCATTCCGAACTGCCATTTACAAACACTAGTTCCCTCATATGACGTCATCTTATACCTATTGACCATGTTAAATTCGACCAAACAGATTCATGAAATCATATTTTGCTATTGCACCCTCAGACACGATAACAAAACATTCTGCATGTTTACGAACAGGCGAAGCATTATACATCTCACGATCGTCGACTGTTTAGCGCAACTTCCAAATGTCAAAATGGCTGAAAGGTTTGTATGCCGTGACTTGTGAGGTTAAGTTTCATTCATATATGCCTATATGATTTAGGGAATCAAATAACTTGTTTCACTGCTTTCATTTTTATGTGTGTGTGTGTGTGTGTGTGTGTGTGTCTGTGTGTGTGTGTGTGTGTGTGTGTGTGTGTGTGTGTGTGTGTGTGTGTGTGTGTGTGTGTGTGTGTGTGTGTGTGTGAAATAGTCTCTACCAATGCAACTCATTTTTATGAACTTCGCTAGTAAATACCCTCATGACTTCCTCGCTCGTGAACTTATCGGTAACTTCAGAACCACCCGTGACATTACCTATGATAATTGTTTATGGTTTCTTAATCTATCAAATTTATCTAACACATTTTATTAAAACAACAGATGTTAAATGAAAAGTAAAACGTACATCTTGAGAATTGTGTGAACTACTTTGAGGTGCTCTTGATCCTGAACGACTTGCATAACTGGTGAATCAGCCATAAAAAGCACAAAATCTTACTGTCCCAAAAAAGTGTATGTCGTTGAAACCTTCAATGTTTGTCAAGTAGCTCGGTTTGAACCTTCACGGGCTTAAACCCTATTAGAATATGCAAATCGTTAATCGATTTTCTTTATGGTCATTGTAAGAAGCATCGAATTTCTAAGACAATGGATAAGGAATCTCCTTTAGATACCTTACCTCATTTTAGCTTCGCTTACCTTTGCTATACATACAAGAAATACGTAACGAGAGCACATCTCCTTTAGCAAGAGACAGGAAATTAAGCTTATAAACAATGATTGGTAGAAGAGTGCATATAGAAAATCATGTGCATTGACTGTTTATTTTAATCTTGATAACTAAATGTGGGCGTTTATTCCTGTGATGCATTGTGACTGTGTATGGCTTCGATACTAATTTTCTGCCTGTTGCATTCCAAGGATACAGGAGATTTTGCTACTGATACTGGAGTCCTTGTTGAAAATTGCTATATAATGCATTTGCCAATTTGTAAACTAGTTCCGTTGTCAGGTCGACGGCATGAAATATGTTCTCCCGGATATTAGATCTGGCTAATAGACTGAGCAAACAGGTTCAGTCACTAGCCTTAGGGAAGAGTATTGAATTCGATTCCCACTGCCGTCACATTTGATTTTGTTGTTTTCCTTTATTCACGGACTACTACGCTATCACGATCGCCATAAATAACTAAATTATACAGGAAAGTGAATTGTACTAAGGTTACTTTTTAATACACTCAACAATGGTTACAAAGCATAAATGTTTAGAAGGTGGCACTGAAAGAAGGACCTTCAATACGTCAGTCAATGGAAACTGAAAATTATAAACAGAACTTCCCTGGAAGAAATAGTGGACAAATTCAGTGAATATATATATATATTTCAATACACCCTTCTACACCCGCAAACCAGAAGGAGCAAAGTGGCGCAACGATAACTATACGACTCGCATTCGGAGGTCGCAGTTTCGATTCCCCTGGAACACGCCCTTTCGTTATTCATCGTTTCTTCTTGTCACTTAAGCAATGCCACGATTTCCTTTCCGTCATCTGCCTTCATTTCGTTTTCTTATCATCTTCCAGATGTGCTTTCTGTTCCTGTAGGCCAGTTCCAGATAGATGGTAGAGATGCTTGCGCATAGAAGCTGTTATCGCGACTGGACGGCGTTGTGCGGTTACCGCTCTGATGTGGAGAGGCGGTTTGCGACCCGGGCCTGGAGTGATGGATGAATGCTGGTGTCGGGACAAGGAATTTTCAGCATTTGTTAGGGACAGCGCGTCTCTGTGACTTATGACCTTGTGGCCTGCTGTGGTTCCCTCACTTCCTCTCTTCTGCTGGAGGGTGATAGCAGCAACAGATCTGTGTGTCCTTCCATGGTCTACTCTTTACCATTCACCCGGAAAACAAGATCATGAAAATGAAAAAGATACAAAACCATGACAGCTATGGCTTGCTTAAAATTCAGTCACTTTTTATTCAGTCCTTCATTCAGTCACTAAGTACTTTTATAAAAGTAATACTGAAGGTTCTCTTTTATGTAGCTATAGTGATAGACATCATACGATTGTGCTTATACATTCTTTGTATGAACAATAATATATTTCCAGGATCGGATAGTGAGTATAGTTATCCATTTTTATTGCAAATGCTTTTATTTATATTCGATTCAAAATGTTCAAAATGCATGATATATTTAGATATATTATGTATGATATGTATTATAATTTCGTCCCGCAAGAGTTCATTTAAATGTGAATAAGTCGAGTGACATTGGCTGCCATTTTTAAGCACAACTAGAAACCATCACCTGACCGGGGTTTGAAGCCATAACCATGGGGTGGGTAGGCCAGTTGAACCAACTGATCTACCCAAAATAACTCAAAATGTTCATGTCCGTATATATTTTTATTATAACAATTTTACACCAGTATATATTAACATGCAAATACTGAAGTTCCAGATTAATGCATTGTGTATGGTGTGGCGCTCGTAGTGCTCTGGGGTAAACAATGAAGTCATTCTCCTCCTTGCTTCCCAATATTTAAGGGTTAGATGTTGATAGCTTTGAAGTTCTGCAAAATACTGACTATCCATTTTATCATCTTCACAGCACAGCATACAATTTGGAGAAGTAAGTATTCCAGTTCTATGAAGGTGTCTTCTTAGGCAGTCAATTCATGTGCAAGTTTAAGAAAGTTCTATACCATGATGAAATGGGATTTTATAGTGAATCGTTCCCTACCCCTTATACATGTAGCTTCTTCAGTCTCGATTATTTCTAATAACAGATGAAATAATCTCTGATATATGTGCAAAAAGATGTGAAACTTCTGAATGTATGACTTTCTTAACCTCCCTACGATAGCCGGTTGAAGCATGCTCGATGCAGTAATTAATAACAGTCCAATAAATTTGTAGGTAGTTGTAACAGATGACATTTTAACTCTTTGCTACATTCCTTAACTTTTAACATAAACGTAACATACATTTCACTTAATGCAGGAACCCTTATAATATAGCGGGATTACCTTTTAACCAGGCCATAGATTTCATTGTATAACGAAATGCGATCGCAATTCCAAGCAATGAACTAAACCTACTAGTAAGATACATGTAGTCTGCGCAAAAATAATTCAGAATGATTTCAAAATGATCTCCAAACGCTTTGTCCGGTAGCAGTCACTTGGCCCATTTTGTAGATGCGCTGTTTACACGACAGAGCCACGAACATTTGAACAAAAAACAAAGGGAGAGTGATACATATGGATAATATGTTTAATATAAAAAATTATAATGCGTATATTTGAGAGAAACACAAAAAAGCAAAATTTTCGCGGGATTTGCGACACATGCGTAGTTGTAACATAATTTGAGGCAGATACGTATACAGATATTGAATTTTGGAACACAGAGGGTAACTAGAGGCTTGCAAACAAAACATTTCAAAATATATTTTATTTAGAAAGCTTGTTTTGAAACCTCGATGGTCATTATGTTTCCTAATGAATACAAGTAGTTCCAAAATGGAAAGAGGAACAATTTTATAAATAGTTTTAGAATTTATTATGGACAAAAACCAATAAACATGAGTAGATATTTTGTCACTCATTTAGACCACTGGGCGATAGAGTTACAAGTTTGAATATATATTTTATGGTGAAATTGATTTAAATGAAACACTTTCTCAAAACTATGTTGATTGTAATGACACTGTTTGTTGTTCTTTGGATCTGAAATCCTTATATATGAAAAATGTAGCATTGGATGCAATATCAATGTCAAATGGTTTATGCTACGCCAATTGGATTATCACTGCAGGCAACAGGAAACTCTGCGGAACATCTTTGCTAACGAACGGCATTGTCAGTTTTCACTCTCTTTAGGAATGGATAAATAGATTTCAGTTCTATATTTGAAAGGGCATTTTCTATTTGGAGGCATCCTCACAAGTACTTTTACCACATTTTCACGACTTACCTTGATTATTGCGTCTTTCTGATGATTGAGGGTCTAGCAGATGATTAATATTCCTATAACAATAGGAAGGGACAAAACAAAAAATTAAAACGGTTTAAATATTTGAGAAACAAAATAATAATCGGAATTCTTACACTATTGTTGTATTACTTTACCTCTGGAGCAGGACATATTGGAGAAAAGGAATATTCCTTAATTTTCTCTGTAACTTCGTAGTTGTAGTAGTGCGCATTAAAAAATTTAATTCCATATACACATAACCTTCTCTATCCATTCCACAAAGAAATACTGTAGAACAATATTTATTCTTCCATTTCCTGTTAATCGAGTTAATATTACTATAAATTATTTTATTTAACAATTCTTTGTAATTGCAATAAGAACAAGGGAGTACAGTAGGCTTAAGGATATAGCTCTGTAAAATTTGATTACTACTGTAAACATATAAACAGTGATTCCACTTGCCGCATTTAAATATCAACGCAACGCAACGCAATGCAACGCAGGTACTGACAGGCTGTTAACAGCCAGAAGGCTTTTGCTGCGTACCCTCCCAGGTTGTGGGTCTAACCGCAGGTTGAAAACTTTGGTAATGCAGGATGGGTTGGGATTATTTTGATGAGGAATTTTTCAAGGTAGCTTTTTGGCCTCTGTTTTGTACAGGATGCCAAACCATTTTTCTTTTGTTTACACGCTGGTGTTTTATTTGATTAATAATGCGGTAAATTTTGTAGTCAAACAGCTCATTTGAAGATGATGGAGTTCAGCTTTTGCTGCTGTTCGGATTAACTCCTTGGTTACCTTGGGTGCCCGCATGCCATACGGGGTACCCGGAAAAGCCTGAAGCGGCGTCTCGTAGCGTCGTTATCTCCTAGAGACCGAACCAGGGCGCTTCTCTGAGCTGCAGTTTGAGCATAAAATTTTGTCTCCTGGCGCCTAATTTCGTCCTCCACGTATGGGAGAAGAGAAGCTACGTGAAGCAACCTCACGGGGAAAGAACGACCCACAGAAAAGATGGATCAAAGTCCTCTATTCTGTGCATTTAAATACCAGTTAACCGAAGCTATAAATAGAAAGCCGCATTGTTGTAACTGGCACACTGAACTTTAAACTTTTTTGCCAAGGTTTATTAGCATCATTCCTACTCACAATGCTCCAATGTGTTAAAATCTTTTACACTGTCTTTCAAAAGCACATTAAAGAACGTGACTATATACATTTTTACAAGAATTCTCCATCTTCAAGAAATGCCTTGTTATGTTTTCAAGAATAAAAATGTTTGGACAGTATAAAAAGTAGACTATTTTACAATAATTGTAGTTTTTATTAATAGCTGGTAATATATATCTATTTGTAAACTCATTTACCGTAAAAAACTGCATTTTCATGCAAATACTTTTAAAACCCTGTACATGGAGAGTTTGTATTGCAAACAATGAATTTACACAATAACAATGAACCAGGACTAGCTGCGTAGCCACTAACACACTCAGGGTACAATATGTTTCCACAAACTCGTCCGCCTACGTGACACTTGAAAGATAATGAAACGAAATGAAGGGAGATAATAGAAATTAATGGTGTGAAAGAAATCTCTCTAGCATTCGCTCAAGTACTAAGGGAAACCACAAGAAACCCAAGTAACAGTGCGCGGTCAGCAGAAAATGAACCAATGTCCTTCCAGATGTAAGTTCCACGCGTTACCGCAGCGCCACCTCACTCGGTTACGGAAAAAACATACTTATTACTCCTATTATGTTAGACATCCTCTTGTTTGTTTCACATTAAAGGCCAGCTTTATCAAAAGAAAAAAAAGCGAAAGCAAAAACCCTAAGAGCTGTGCACTATATGTGAGCTTTGAAATACCGTTTTCTTAGCATGACCAAGGGTGTGTTTCACAATCTCCATAATCTTTGTAAACTAAACGTTTGTAGTTGAAATTTACTGCCAAGCTTAAATATTTGCAGCTAAAAGTATATAGCACTTACAGTGTTTTATTTTACAATAGAAAAGTAATTTCACACATTTGTTGACTATATTTTTGTGTTCGATACCTTCAAAATTTTTAAACTTATTCGAGATGCCAAGGCTACAGATGCTACTGTGGCAAAAGATGTCGAAAATGCTCTTTGGTTGTCAACCTAATACTACACCTTATTTACCTGAAAATAACAAACACCATATAAGCATACAAAAACTAAACACACTGTTTTATAAATCACATAATTGTCTACCGAATAATATAAAATACATTGACAAAATATTTGCATGCAACATTTTGCTTAAAAATACGGAAGAAAAGAAAAAGAAAGCACCAGCAGCATTACTATAATGGGAAAAATACTACGTGTCCTCAGTATTTGAGATATTTTAATGTCGAAGTAAATGAAGCGCCTTATATTGTATGTATCGGATAAAAAAAAATTTCATGGTACTTATCGAATTCCCAGAGGAATAGCAACTTCAATGGTTTTTATAAAGTGCGGCTAGTAACGCTTGGAAATGGGAATATGACATAATGCGCATATTTTCCTGTGTCAATTGTTTACCTATATTCCTCAAAAGTCTTCAAAATTTACGAGTAAACAAACTTGTATTAGGGAACAAAATGTACCAATATTTTTAATCTTTTCTTGTTAGCTGTAAATAATTGATGCGTAATTTGTAAATATTTTGAATCAGGGTCTAGGAGGGAGAACAAAACATAATTTCCCTTTGAGACACACACATACAACACATACACACACACACACACACACACACACACACACACACACACACACACACACACATATATATATATATATATATATATATATATATATATATATATATATATATTTAAAACTGCAACCAATATCAGCCCGCCTCGGTAGCATAGATGGTAGCGTGTCTGCCTCACGTTCAAGAGATCCCGAGTTCGAATCTCGCTTAGGATGAGTTATCTGGATAAGATTTTTTCCGAGGTTTTTCTTTATCCTGATAGACGAATGTCGGATAACTCTAAGCTCCGTCAACCCCGGACTCATTTGAGCATCACTTCACCCATTTCATTCATCGTCCGATATGACTTAACGTTGGAGGATATAAATAACAAAAAAGAACAATAACAAGGAATATCTCGGAAATGGTTAAGCCCATAGATAAAGTAAGAGATATAAATTGTTTTTATTCAGGAAAACTATATTTTTATATAGTCAGTTTTTGTTTAACTGTCACGTATGCGATTTATGCAAAACTCGTTCACTTTAAAGGACGCCTAAAGGGATATACCCAATGAATTCAAGATATGCATAAAATTTGTCATGAAGGAATCTCAAATTGTATTTAAATTGAAAAACGTTAGAGCTATTTTCCGGGAAATAAAATTCTTCGGTCAAATTTGTACGTAAATGGTAACTACTTTGTCTCATTCATGGAAGAATAGTTTTGGCAATATTTTGCCTGCATTGTTGAGACACCTGAACCGGTCGTACTGCAGAAATCCTGGCTATGTAGAAAGCCATTATCTTCCAAAGTGTAGTAACAGAGAAAATATCTTTAAATTGTAATTATTTTCATTGTACCGAACTGAAAGCAAAATTCAACCAAATTGACAAGAAAAATTATTCGTTCATTCTTAAATAGTAATACCAAACTTCGCATCACAGGGGTGAAGTCGAGATAGGGGAAATGGCAACAAGAGATTTTAGTTCGCCACTCGAAAATGGAGGCGCTGCGATCACCTCGTGTTGCAAACGATTAACATCTAATAAGTATACGTTCTGTGCTTCTCATGTCATTTATTAACCTATACGATCGTCTTTTTCTTTCTTCAAACGTGCTTTGTTGGATTTGTTTATTCTAAAACAAAAACTGCTTTAAGTTTTGAATATATAATTTTCTATGGTGTGTTAATAGTTGCTACCTCGTAGTACTGCAGTATTACAATTTTTACGACTCTAAAAGTAATAAATTACTTCAACTACCCGTAGGAGCAAAGGAAGAACTCCAGTTTTATTAGGATATGCAAGTTTGCCACAGCAAATGCAGCTGTAAGATGGTTTAAAACCCACGGAAGTAAGTACGATATTAAGTACTTCTCAACATTACTAATATTTATAAATGTAAAACTATACAAATAAATTAGCAGATTTGTTGCAATAATCTGGCAAAACGATTTAATTTCAGAAAAAAGAACTTAACGAAATGTCGCTGGAGGATATACAAAAACTATTACGTGACACAGACGTTGTGTTTTACTTGTTATCAGCATTTGCTTTAGTTCTTCTGCTGTCCATGTGCAAAATACTTTTACAGAAAGCCCATAATTATATTTATGGCATGATGAGGGAGCTGCCGAACTACCAGGATGACTCTGAAGGCACAGTAAAAAAGCCTTTAGAAGAATATGAAATCAAATTTAAACAAATTGTAAGAGAAATTTTATTTATTCAAAAAGGAGCATCAGGGAAGCTTCATAAAATGGAAGATATAATGCATCAGCTTAATGCTGTCATGAAGAGTCATAGCAAATGTATTCATCTCACAGAAGGTGCAATACGGTGTAAAATGGCAAAGATCATAAACCAAGAGTATAGGTCCAGAGAATTTCTCAAGGATGAACTAGAAGATCTTGATAGATTAATATCTTTTTTTGTTGACAAAATAAACATAGAACGAGAGCTGGCGTTTGCACATTTAAGAGAGGTCATCGCATGTAGGCTACAGGTTAGTACGATTGAGGGTTTGTGTGAACAGCTGTATAAGCTACTGGATGAACTTAAAAAAGAGCTGCAGGATCCTTACACGAAGTTTGGACCTTCACTTTCGGATAACATTGTTGAATATAAATAGTTGGAAATGATCCATCTAATGAAGCTGTAATGAAAAGGGATAGTGGTGCAGGCTTGACAGGCTACTCAATATGTTCATAAATCAATTAGACCAACAAGGTTTGGACTCCTATTATCTGAAGTGAAGAGGTTATTTGTTGCGTTACTTCAAAGCATAAGTCTACAGGTTTCAAACAGTTTAACGTTTTTGTTGGTTAAATGTTAATTTTCTAAACTACAATTGTTAGTTAATACATTGTATTAGTACATGATTAGTACAGAACAATGATTCGAGAAAAATAAATCTGATGTATTTGCGTTCATTTCTTTCTTTATTCATTATAATTTATGTTCTCTGATAGAAACAGTAAGAAGACAACGTAATAGAATTGAACCAAACATTTGATATTTAGGCGAAAATGTTTTTTGAGAAGAGTGAGACTCAAAAAGAAACATTTTTAGAACAAGATCGATGTTTCTTTGTGTATATGTAAACAGTATAACCCAAAAATGAACAGTAGGTTAAATACTACAATTAATTCAATATCGTCCAAGTATACAATAGGAAGATAAACAACAAAATCGCCTTACCCCATACTACATTTTCCATCCTTTATGTTCTCACAAATGATTGTAAAATTACTGACTAAAACACATTGACAAAATGTAATCTGTATATCTAAATCTTTTATATAACTCGGAGACCATAAGAGATAGAAAAGGGTGGATGTCCATATAATACACAGTTTATGTTTATATGTTACGTTTTTGAAAAATTCCATGTTATCTCTGAGTTTTCCAATAATTAAATGTTTCTTAGATGGAAAGTTGTAATTTATTTGTTAATCACTTAAAGAAGCAAAGAGAACGGGATTTCAAGTATTTCATATAGCTACCGATTATTTAAAGGTTATACTTGGTTTAAAGCCTACTGTATTCCAATTTTCCCCTTGTGTCTACAAGAAAATTAGCAATAAGTTAAGTTCTGGAATTCTGCAAGTTAATACATTTATTGACTTAGATTCTGAGCCATGGCAAGTTAGTTAAGTCTCAGTTTACAGTAAGTATCAATTAGTATTATATATCATTGCAGATAGTTTATACCGAATTTCTAGAAGCCCACGTTATCTGCGAATCTGCTCAGGAAATTATTAAATGGCATGCAGTTCAAGTGTGTGTGTGTGTGTATATATATATATATATATATATATATATATATATATAGAGAGAGAGAGAGAGAGAGAGAGAGAGAGAGAGAGAGACCTATATTCATGGGTTAATCTATTATGATAATAATTATAACACTACCTAATATTAAAATTTAAAACTACATGGAATCAGAGTAAATAAAATGCTTAGCATTTATCTAAAGTTTCATAATATCTTTACAGTTTTCAGCAGTTATTGCCGAAATTCTTGTTCACCAACCCTTTCATCTCACCGTAGGAAGAGAAAATCAGAAAGGTTTCAGTACATAGAGCTTTCTTTCAGCAAAGCTACAGTGAATCTGTAGTTAAATGAGTATATTGTGTGACAATAAATTTTGAACATGTTTATGGTGTGGTAAACAGAGAATACCGTTCTCCCAGCTTCTCATCTACATCAACTTCCAATTTAACTGCAAAGCTTATCAATATAAATTTTTCGCCGTATCTGATGAGATGTCAATGTGCATGTACATATTTTGGCAGCGTATTCTGCAGCTTGGAACTTTTGATAAATTTTAAAGCTGAAAGTGATACCCCATATATAAATAAGACACAACTTCTTTCACCGTAATCACGCAATTTAATTACTAGGTTATTGCTATACGTGAAGCTCCTCTAGATCTTCCTTGCACTGATAACCTAAAGAATCATTGCATTTTATTCAGCTGAATATGACTCACTTGTTCTATTAAGTATAACCTCAAAATAAACCTACAGTTTATAAAACCGTTAATATATCAAGTAACCACAGTTTTTTTTGCTTGATTCTGTTCATTTTCGACAGATATTCTTCTTGCTTCTTACTTTTTTCGGACTTCTTTGTATTCTTGACTTACATTTCGACGGATTAGGGAACCTGGTTGTTAATATATCCTTGGTTAACTTGGTTAACTTGGTTAACTTGGTTAATTACATCAAATGTAATTATACTTTTCTCTTGAAAATATTTAATCAAAAAGCTGACCTCTTGGAAGCGTTCCAATATTTTATGAAGTACTTTTAGAATCAGGGAGAAACAGAACAATTACATATTCGTCGATTGAACAGTTACAGTTGCTTAGGTACTCTTGGAAGTCAGCACACGTCCAGCATCTGTAAACCAAAACAATAAGAACAATACAAATAAGATTGCTACATAAAAAGGAAAGAATACCACAAGGCACACAAAACCTTAGAGGCAGGAATTATATAACTTCTGTTCAACGAAGTATAACAACTATTAATTATGACAATATTGTTATAAGTTTAATGCACAAAGGTAATTCGCAGATTATCATATACTTAATGTGCTGTTAATATCTATGAGAATAGAACATGTGTTATAAACCAATTCTCTCAGCATGCTATGGGCAAGCCAGCCATGTTAGCAGTGTTGCCAATCACCCTTCTAGCGTTTGAAAGGTTAGCTGCTTCATTTAGGACGCAATGCATTCGTATTTTTCTGGAATAAGTACACGCAAGTGTCCTTTTAATTATTTATTCCCCCGGCCGAATTAAATAATGTACCACTTCCTGGTTTTCCATTTGGTTTAAGTGGTATTTTTAACGTCCACCAGCGTTTACTAATTTAACATATTGTGACTTTGTGGGTTCGCAGAATTAAAAATCCAATTAGCAGAACTTCAAACTGTTCTTTATTTCCGAAGAAATACACTTTGTACTCCTCTGATATCCGCGGAATGACGTAACACACACGTACGCAATCTTCAAATTCGTCACTATACCTCGTCACTTGGCCCGTGCCGAACTGATGCTTCTCTGCACTCTCTCGTGGCTTCCTGCCGATACTAACCCGGCTCGCTCGCTCGCTCGTGCTGACTGGCTGTATACAGCCAGAAGGTTTTTGCTGCGTGCCCACCCATTAAGGGTTATACCGCAGGTAGGATTTTTGAAAGATGTAGGATAGAGGTGATGTAGGTTTTTGATTGGGAGTTAATTTTGAGGTTACCAAAGTATCTTCGGGTTGAAGGGGAGGATGCAGTACTTAGCACCCATTTTTTTTTTTTTTTTTAAATGTTTTGTATTTTGATTGGGGAGAAATTTAGATGCCAAACAGCTTGGAAGAATTATGAGGAGCTCAGCTTTAGCTGCTGATAGGTTTAGCTCCTGGGTTATCTAGGGTTATCTAGTCCTGTGTAGTCGCTTTTATCCTCTAATCGCTGGTTCTGGAAGTTTCCCGACACCTCACGAAGCATCACGGTCTTTCACGATGGCGACGGAGCTGTCGCGACAGTTTTCTGGCTCTCTCTTTCTCCACACCTTCAGCAAGTACCAATCCGTCACAAGGAGCAGGCGTGGCCTAAACGCTATCTGCCTCTTTCTGTCCTACCAGCTGGTTTTGTCGTCACTACAATCACCGGCTGACACTGCTTCCTCCTCAAGGCTGGTCATCCTGCACAGCACCATAGTAGTGGGCCAGACGGTCCAGGTGTACCACCAACATCTTTCCTCGGGGCACATTCGTAATGCCGTAGACCACGTCGTTTATTCTTTATACCACCTGGTACGGTCCTTGCCACGGCTGTTGAAGTTGCGGGCAGCGTCCCTTGGACCGGGTAGGGCAGTACAACCAGACCAGGTCACCCTGCTGGAATCCTTGTATGTTGGCTTGCCTGTCGTATCGGATCTTCATGCGGTTGCTCGCCTTCTGGATGTTAATATTTCTTTATTCCCCAAATAATACCTTTAAATTGTCATGGAGATGGTCCACCAGGTTCTCCACATACTCGTTTGTTGGCTGTTACGCTTACGGAGGACTCCCAAAAGCCAACTCACAAGGGAGGCGTAGCTCTTGGCCGAACATTAAGCTGGCTAGCGTCAACCCAGTGGTGTCCTGTGTTGATGATCGGTACGCCAACAGGAGCAGTGGCACTTTGACATCCCAGTCCCTCTAATGGCTGGCCACGACTTCCTTAGATGTTCTTCTAGGTTCTTGATGTACCTCTCGACCATGCCCTCCGACTGCGGATGTAGGGATGTTGTGCTGGTCTTGTTTACATCAAGTCTTTCAAGTGCCTCCTTCAGTGCACCCAAAATTGGTGCTCTGGTCGCTGTGGAGCTCTATCGGCACCCCAAAATGGCAGAACAGTTACTTCATGAGGCAGTCTGTAATTTCCTTCGCCTCCTGGTTCGGGTTGGTATTTACTTCCGGCCACTTGGTGAGATAGTCCACGACCACCATCAGGTACTTGTTGCCTCGTCGGACACTGGGAATGGTCCAGCTATGTCGGAAGCGACGAGTTTGAATAGCGCTCCGAAGTTATACTGCTGCATGCGGCTCCGGCTCCTAGTCCGGGGGACGCGACTCACCGTTAACACCTGACATTGACGGCACCATCTCTCAGCATCTGATCGGAGCCTCAGCCAGTAGTATCGCTGTCGGAGTTTGTCGATCGTTCGATTCGCTTCCAGGTGTCCTCCTGGAGCAACGGCGTGTACTTCCTCTAAGACCTGCGGTATCGTTCTCCGGGTCGGTACCAACTGTTCTCTCTTCGTCTTCCCATCAGGTGATCCCCTTACCCGGAACAGCACGCCCTCTCTGATCTTCAGCGAATCCCATTGGATCCAGTACGATTTGTATGTGACGCTTCTTGATGCAATATCCTCCCAGGTCGGTGTTGTCCCTGCCTACACTTCTCTAAACCGTGGCGCCAAGTCTACGTCCACCAGCTGCACCTCCTCAGGCCTGCGCTATCGCAGCCAACCACAGGCACTGCCGTGACCACTCTGAAAGCTGCGGTACGCTCCTTCCCTTCCACTCCTGTGCACTGGCCGCACTCTTCTAGGTAGGGTCTTCGAGACATGGTGTCTGCGTTGCCATGGCTCTTCCTTTTACGATGTTCAGAGGTGAAGTCGTACTCCTGCAGGCTCTTGACCCAACATGCTGTCTGGCATTCCAGGTTTCCAAAACTCAGTAGCCAGGTTAGAGCGGAGTGGTCAGTCCTCAGGTGGGGCGGCTGACCATACAGGTACATGTAGAAATGCTCAAAGGTCTTTATTACAGCCAATAGTTCTCGCCGGGTAACGCAGTAGTTCTTATCTGCCTTAGAAAGCCTCTTGATGTAGTAAGCTATCACCCGATCGTTGCCGTCCTGGACTTGGGATAGAATGCTTCCAATGCAATGGTCGCTGGCGTCGGTGTCCACAATAAAGGTACCGCCTGGTTGTGGGATCAAAAATAAGGAGCACTGCAAAGTGTCTTCTTCAGCTGCTGGAAAGTGACTTTGGCATCCTCCGTCCACAGATAAGGCCGGTGTTCTTCCATCAGCTGCGTGAGGGGTGTGGCGATCTTGGAAAAGCCCTTTATAAAGCGGCGCTAGTAACTGCAAAGCCTACAGGAAACTGCGTCATTGTCCCTTATCCTTCGGGCGAGGCCATCCTCACACAGCCTGTGTCTTCTCCGGGTCTGTGGCCACTGCGGTTGGTGGGACTGTGTGGTCCAAGTAGTTGACTTCCTTGCGGAAGAGCTGACACTTCTTTGCGCTTAGCTTTAGGTTAGTTGCCTGAAGTCTCTGTAGCACCTTTCACAGGTTGTCGAGATGGTCTCCGAAAGCCTTGCCGACGATGATCATATCGTCCAGGTATGGCAGCTAGGTGTCATAAGTCAATCCTGTTATCACTGACTCCATGAGGCGTTGGAAGGTAGCTGGTGTGTTGCAGAGGCCACAGCCGGAGTCAGAGCCCCAGGTGTTGCGTCGGCACCGGCTCCGGTGTCCTGTCGATTGCGGTCACGTGGACTACGGGTTCCCACCTCTCCAACTCCGTCCCAGCCTAGACGTCATTATCGGTGCCCGTTGGGTTGAGCAGTCTCACTCGCACCTCCTCTCAGCACGGCAACTAAGTTCTGGCTACAAAAAGCACATGCACAGGTGTCCTTCTGTCCAACATCTTGTTCCTCTTCCGCTGAGCTTCCAGTTGCACCGTTACCACCACCTCTCTTCTCGCGGGAACAACCAGGTGTTCCCTCAGGATGACCCTGCAAACTTCAAGGCATTCTTAAGTTTACCAGAATATCAGTCGTTCTCCAATGAGCCGTACGACCTTCCTGCCGACTTCGGTCCTCGCCTCGTGGCTCATGAGGGCATCCACTCCCAGTATCACCTACTCAGCCACATCCACGACGAACACCCACTGACGTACGGCACTCCATTCCAGGGTCAACGTTGGCAAAGCCTCCTTCTTAACAGGCAAGGTGTCACCCGATGCCGTCATAAGCTGGTATAATCCGCTCGGCTTCCTCGCCTGCAAACCCCTGTCTACGTCAGGTCTGATGACGGTCACGGCTGTCCCGGTGTCCACCAACACGCGGTACGGTTTCCCGCTCACCCAACCCTCCGTCATGATGCGGTCACCCATAGGCCAGCTGATGGCACGCAGTGTCACTCGAGGGGTTGGTAATGTCGGCGCCGATGTGCCACTCACCACGATGGCCCTTATTCGTTTTCCGGCTGCTCTCGCTGGTGTAGGCAGCCTCTCTCCAGGTGTCCTGGCTGGCCACCCCCAACACACGCCACTAGGTCTTCGCCGGTGTTCCTCGGCTGATCTTCGGTCTCCAGTGTAGCGGATACTCCCCGCCACCATGGCCACCTCCATCCTCAATGCTCTGTTAGTGTTTCATGCATGGTTCTATAGTTGCCGAGCATTAGTCCCTGTCCTATCTCGTTGTCTCGTACCCCGTCAATGAAGATGTAGGCGGCTTCCTGGCTATTAGCTGCGCGGCCTCTTCTTCTGGTGACCACTTGTGTTTGATCACTGTGTAGAATTGCTGTTGGAAGATTTCGAACTTTGACCAGGTGTAGTACTTTGGCGGTTTAACGCGCGCAGATGTTGTGTCGGCCTTTAAGTCCTTCAACCTCGTGCCGACGAGTTCTCCACCATGGCGTTCAGGGACCTGGTGTTTCTGTTGGCCTTTGCCTCCATGTCACTAACGCGGTTTGCCAAGTCTTCGACGCGCTCGTCGACTTGACCTATCCGCTTGCCCAGCTCCGTGACGTCCTCTTTCACGCTGGCCAATTGTTCCTCAAATTTGGTGGCGAGAGGCTGGTTCGCAGCCTTCATATCTGTGGTCAGGCTGTCGTTCACCGCTTTCATTTCTATGGTTAATTGGACCTTCATTGGAGTCGTCGTTGCGGCCCGGTTTTTGTTTGCAGTTTCCATCTTCATTGTTAATTCGGCCTTCATTTCTTCCATTTTCTGGAAAATTTGTTACAATGTAGCGTCCATTATGGTATTTTCTACTTCCTGACATCAATTGTGGCTTTGTGGGTTCGTAGAATTAAAAGTCCAATTTGCAGAAATTCAAAATCCTCATTATTTCCGTAGAAATACACTTTGTACACCTCCGATAACAGCAGAATGACGTAACACACACGTACCCAATCTTCAAGTCCGTCTGGTTCTGGAAGTTTTCCGAAGCCTCACGAAGCATCACGGCCTTTCACGATGGCGACGGAGCTGTCGTGACATTTCTCTGGCTCTCTCTCTCCCCACTCCTTCAGCAAGTGCCAATCCGTCACAGGAATAGGCGTGGCCTCGATGCTATCTGCCTCTTTCTTTCCAGCCTGCTGATTTTGTCGTTTCTTTGACGATCGAGTGACAATATGTTCCATGTGTTTTTATAGGTTGACTCTACAAATTTAGCGAATTTAATCAATTAATTTAGCGACTTTTGATTCAAAAATGCCGTTTGCTACTACAAAAGGTATTTAAAAGGAGAGTTGGTGATTTGGTTGAGACTTCCTATGTTCTAACCTCTCCTAAATTACTCTTGTTTATTCTAGAGATAACCGGCACTTTCTACTGCTCTTTTTTATGCATTATGTAACTTTAATATTCTTTAATTCAGGATTTTGAAACAAATATTGAATAAATTAAATTAAAGTAACACTGACATACTTTATTTAAGTATTCATCTCTTAATCAGTGATTAGTTTTAGTGCAAAAGAATGCAGGAATTCTTTTAGGATAATTGTGTAACAGCAGTACAAATTACTATAGTTGTGATATTTAATACAAATTAATTTGTTTGGTGGATGTAGTGCAAACTGTAAAACTGAAAATATGTGCTCAATATTTGTTAAGTTAAGTTATTTTCAAATATTCATTACATACATTTTACTTTAAATTTGACTAGTTTAAAGCACATATCTATATAACTAAGTATGCTTTATTTTTCATCATATAAGACTCGTCATGTTACACAGTTTCTTTATTACAAGAGTTAAACGGTTATTTTTTGTCTGAAAATAAACCTCACAATTCCCATACGTGACAGTAAATCTACTAACATATAGCTGTAAACATGTAACATTTAAGCACACTTAAAAACCATCGGTCTGAGCTGGATTTCCTATATTCTATTGTGCAATTTTGTATTCATCTTCCTTGTAGCTTCCAACTCATTGATGTGGATTGGTCGACCTTTCGCCATGTTCTTTTAGATCCTTTTCTAGCGCTAATACTTATTTGCTCATCCTTTAACCGTGTGCAGTTCGTTCCAGAGAGCCCCAAAGGATTTCTTGATGTTTGGTTTTCTTTAGTGTAGTTAGAAGTGGCGTTAAAGAACTACACTTTTCTTAATTGTAGTTCTGTGGTTAAGATATTTACGTCGTTTCTAAGCGTATCTATGTTTCTTGTACCTACATCTATCATCCTTGTTTGCTGGCTCATTAAACTTAACCTGCATTTCATCGATCACAATTTGTAGCTCAGAACTCGGTTCTGCTTTAATTTGTTTCATATTTATTTGTTCTTTAGCTTATAGGGTCTTTGCAGGCCAAAAGAGAGCTCTGTTGCCATTATTGGGGTCTGTAAACGTATTTTTCATATTGTAATTTTGGTTTCTTCAGCATTCTAAATATTGTGTCAGTTCTTGTTTGGTTAGCTTATATGTCTGCTGATGCTTCAGTTCATTGTTCCAGCGACTGGCTGACGTTTCTTCATTTTATTTCATTCGGTTTCTGATTAGTTTCTGTTGCTAGTCTGAATTCTTTTGCCTACCGTTTATTTAGTCTTCGATTTCCTGCCTCTCTTTCGTTAGTTTCCTCACTGAATTATGTTGACGTCGTAGTGCATTCTTGGCATCTTTCAGGCGCATAACCAGAACTTGTGATCTTCTTTCTTTCATCGGGGACAAGGATTCTTTCCTCCCTAACTCTGTCCTTAACTAAAAATGCTATGCTCATATAAAGGTTGTCATCCAGTAATTTGTAACACTCGGAATTTTAAATATCTATTTCTTCCATAAAGAAATGTACATGCAAATAGCTTTGAAACTTCGCAAATGAATCTGCTTATTTCTTCCAACACAAAACTTATATTCGACTACTTGCTAGAAATAGAAGTTTCACATTATATCGGATAGTGTATGTTTGAAGGTAGTGATTTTCTTGAACCTCTGAAATTAATACTGTACATACAAGCTTATTTATTAATATATATGTAGCTATCAAACATTAAACAGACATAGTGCTACTGACTGAAAGGACTTACTTCCATTAACCCACATTTTAATACAACCACATTGTTGTTCGGGTGCCTCAATTTATTAGATGCTGGTCTACAGAACATAGGGTCATAGGCACAGCCTATACCGACAGTTTTAGGTGTGTTTAAAAGCGACAGGCCCATGTTAATAGATTTACTCACGTGTGACACTTCCTCCGAAATTCTGATACATTGTGGCGCTAATATGTCCAGCAAATTCACGGTGTCATTAAGAAATGATTATTTTTCATCAACCAACATTCCTTATGAACGTAAAACGGAATGTCTAATGAAATAATTTCTGTAAATTTACCTCAGTCTAGATGAAGGTAATCGTAAAAAATTTATGTTTCATTTATGGACAGTGTTCAGTTACTATCTTTCAAAGTATCATGTTCTGTATGGAACGTGAAGGGAGTGACAGGCCTCTTATAAGGCGGTTTGAGGTACCGAGTAACAGGACAAATTAATAGGGAGAATCTCCAGAGAGGCATAAAATACTTCCAGCTGGATGGTATCAGGCCCCGGTCCACACATTTTTGCCTTCATGTTATGCTGTTATCTCCTTAATTTCGGTTACCTTTAAATATTCAAAACCTGCTATATATAAGAGCTTTCATTTTCCTTAGCTACTTTTTTCTGCGTTTTTCTAAAATACTCTGCGCACTACAGCTTTACGTAAATCCCTGAAATTTTCAATAGTGCTCTAGACCTGGCAGTGTTAGAAAAACATAGTTTAATTAGGAAGCACATTATCAATTAAATATCTTTCCACAGCCTTGTTATTAAAACGAAAAATTTAATAAGCTAAATACAAAAGAATTTTGAATCAAAAACTACATCAGATAAATATCTCCAAAAATACGCTTCTAGTTGCTTTTATTTCTCTGTAGCTTGCCTGTAATAAGTTAAGAAACTTATTGTCACTCAAAGCTCCGTTATGAAGACTTCACAAATACACATTATGAGATTCCCCAATTAGAAAACATAAGCACTTGGAAAGAAAGATGAGAAGGTATGTCTGTAAATGTGTTGTATGCATGTTTCTATGAACAGCATAATAGAAAACAGAAACATAGCTGGTTAAATAGTAAAAACATTGTTGAGCGTCTTCTAAGCATGCCACACGAAGCTTTTCAAGGAAAAAATCCAAAGCTACCTTTAAATAAGGAAAAAAAAAAAAGCTTCTTAAAATGATTTTAAACAATATGCTAATTTCTTTAAATGTTTATCTTGATTATCATGAAGTAGAAAGAGCAATAAGCTTCTGCAAGAATATTATATATAATTATATTCATTTTCGAGATCTAGCCGGGAGTCGAAATTCCCCGTCTATAATCAGGGAGCCGCTGACGTAGCTCCATGTGAATTTCCATTAGGGCAATATCCAAACACTCTCCCTCTTTCGAGTGGTAGTGGATGCATAAAATGTTATAGGTTGTGTGAATTAGTAATACACCAAATCATGCAAGGCAAGCGAATGTGCGTTCCCTAACAATTCTACGAAAGCTTCGGTTTCTCTTTTAGGTACATGTTAGGTTGGATCTAACCATGTTTGGGCTAATAAAAGGTTTGGCATCATTTAAAGAACTCTTTATAATTTTGGTTCCTCAAAAGTAAATATAATCCAAACAAATTACTAATTTTTTGCTAAAAAGGTAAAATGTCTGGTAAGAAGAGTTTCGACATTTATCAATTTAACCGTTTAGATTGCTACCAGGGTTACATTGGAAGGGCCAAACGTAATTTATAAACCAGAATGAACGAAAGTTTTAGAAATACTATCGTTAAACACATAGCTAAATCAGCTATGGTAACTACATTTGGTAACTTAGTCGTGAAATAAATCCAGAAATTAAATTATTAGCGCAATGAAGTAGACAGATATTTAATGGTTTGAGAGAAAATATTTCTTAAAAATAGAAATCGCGTAATGAATTTTGAAATACCGGCAATCGATTCCGTCTATACGTTTGCCTTATTTTCAGAGTTTGGTAATAAATACAAAAATAATGCGTCACCTAGCGACTATAACGATAACAGCAGGAATAAACAGATCGACTAAAGATCCAAAATATTTGCGAAACGCGCCTCTTGAGTTCTGTGAAAAATTTACCAATTCTTAAAAAGATAAGTGAAGTTTGTAGCAAATTATTGCGTTTTACTGTAATATTTGTATTGCTTAATTGTTGTTGCTTCCTGTTTTCCACGTAGGTATTAATAGCTTATATACGTTAATTAGAAACCAGTGTTCACAGTGAGCGAAGTGAGTGTGCGGTCCTTAACAATACTTTAATTCAGTTCCTACTTATATTAACTTAGGTTTTGAAGCATTGAAAGTTAGGCAAGGGTTAGTTTTCTTTTTGTACAAGTGTACGTTAAGTATTTAACACTGGATCAAAGTACACTAGCGAAGCGAGGATGCGTTTCTTAACTATGCGTTTATTCTTACCTTTCATTCTGGCGATAGAGCTACAAGTGCTTTTACAAAAGCTGAAAAGCTAACGTTGGCAGCATTGTACCTCTGCAGTGCTTAGACGGCCGTACCTTCTTGCTGCGTCCGTCAGCTTTTCTCCAGTAGGCACGATACCGTTTTCGATTTTAAAAATAGATATGTTTATATAACCTCGCAAGTATAATTAATGTGTCAAATTCATTGGCCAACATAAATGGTCTCTTTTATACTACTGTAATAATCAAATTGTTTGAGACTATCATTTGCTTTCTTTATCTTAATGTTGTTTGGAGTATACTGGCGCTATAAAAATATCAGCGGCTAAGATAAATGAAATATGAATTATTTTTTGCTTTTATTGCATTAACGCTGGACATGAACGCCTCACAAAGATTGATAGCCCTTAACACTACTCCTTTTTCATTTATCATAAAGTGCAAGGCGGGTTTTGACCAATACTGTAACAATATTATTGCATTTATAATTGTGTGGCGGGATGTTATAGCAAGACAATAAACTTTGGATATGTTTAGGGTACCGTAAACAGAAAATAATGTTTTTCTGTAGGACACTATGCTGCAGAGGACTGTTGAGATATCATATAAGAATAAAGTGTAACACATAATGTAACTTATTTACATAGAAAAATTACCTGTTTCTCATCCATAACCACACTAACTCAATTACACAGTCTTTCAATTTAGCTAAACAGTTTTCAGTACATGGGTCTGCAGTGATGTTAAATTCTACATACCTTGGCAGTGTGCGTTTATGCAGAGAGACCTTTTGATAACTTCGAGTTGAAAGGAATGCCCAATTCAAGATAAAAGTTTCCTTACCACCAACACACATTTAAATTACAGTTCATTTTTTTTTCTTGTTCCTTTAACTGCTATGGTCATATCGGCGAGGTTCATTTCTTGTTGTTATACATCTACCTACACTAGGTATTCATTGGAATAAGAAATTAAATAAACAGATTATTATTATCTAGAATGTGATGCCATTAATTTAGTCTATTGAGTTTAATCTCAAAGATTTTGTACAATTCAACAAAATCCTTCATTACATAGTAATCAAGTGCATACTGTTTATTTCGTGAATTCAGTTCACTTTCCACATACTTTCTTGTTTCTCCTGAGTTTCTTGTTGTTTTTCTTTATGTGGTTGAGTTAAATATTCCGGAAGAGTAGGTAATATGGTTGGAATTGTAACCTCTGTTAACCTGGCGCAAATGTGTGAAAAATTCTTCTGGATGTCATGTGAGGTTTTATAAACAAATATATAAAATCCTCAAAGCTTCAAATGCTTCAGGTGTTTTTAGAACTACTTCTGCAAACAGAAGAAATAAGAACAACACAATTAAAATAGGCACCTAGAAAGAGGATATATACGACAAGGCCACACATAACCTAGTAGCTAGGAATACTTCTCTAACATCTACTTCTATAAGGAACAATAACAAATAATTATAACACATTAATACACAAGGATAATAAGCAGATTATAATATACTTGCTCTACTGTATGTATATAAGAAAAGAAAATGATTATGATACAATCCCATGAATTCCATGCTACCAGAAAGCAAACAGCCCCATTTACAGCGTTGCCAAACTTCACTTTTTAGATGGTGTAAAGTCAGCTGTGTGGAAAACGCGGACCTTAAGTACGAAGCTTGGTATTAAGTAACATTTATATTTATATGTGGTTAAACAAACACACACAACATACTCTACTCCTAGCTTAATTTAGTGCTTCAAAACGTGCATATCGAGTGAACCTTTGTGTTGGATTTTTTGTATATGCTGTACGTAGAACACAAAGTATAAATGTTGATAGAGTGTGGCACAACGGCCTTCTTGCATGACCTAGGTCTTCCGCTCTACTTATTTCTATTGCTTACTAGCTATCTTACGGAACGCCAGTTTTCTGTGCGTCTTGGTACAACCCATTCCACACCCCGTACTATCCTAGCCGGCGTGCCCCAAGATAGCATCCTTACGCCTCTTCTTTACAGTTTATACACTGCTGATATGCCTGAACTTCCTGCAACAAGTACCGCGATGTTTGCCGAAGATACTGTGATCTCTACTTCACACTTTTCCATTGAAACTGCCGTTGCAACGCTACAATCTTCTTTGGACATTTTCCTGCACTGGTTATCTCGCTGACTTGTCGCACTTAATCCAAGCAAGTGTCTTCTCAAGCTTTTCTCCTAGCGACGGCCAGCTGTTCTGGCAAATATTCGTCTCTATAACACTGAGGTCCCTTGGTTACCTTCTGATTGTGCAGTCAAATATCTTGGCGCCCATCTTGATCGTCGGCTAACATGGAGTACACGTTTTACCAGCAAACTGAACCAAGCCCACGCTCACCTACACAAGTTGTATCCCATCCTCAACCGCAAATCCTCTCTACGAGTTCAATGTACGTTGTTACCTTACAAGAGTATTGTACGACCAATTCTTCTATATGCCAGTCCTGTATGGGGATGTGCTTCACCTACTCATTCACCCACTCGAGGTGTTTCGAAACAAGATCCTGCGATTGTCTGTGAACGCCCCGTTGTACATCCGGAATGCACAGCTGCATAGGGAATTGGGCACTGTCAGCATAAATGAGTACATCTCTACAACGACAAGCAGATTCTTCGCTGACCTTCCTTATGTATCAGGTGCTTTATTCTTTCAACTGGGACACCACATAGATGCTGCACCAAGACAGAAGGCACGCTTGCCACAAAACATTTTATTTCTATAAAGTTTTAATTCTATAGTGCCGAAGTTATTTAATTAATAAACCCACAAATCAGCTCAGTGTGCTTGAGGACTCCAATACGAGTATCCTCTTTCCTTGTATTCTTTAACTTTATTCTGTATCTGTAGCTCCGCAATTTGTATAGCACTGACTGTGCTGATCAGTTGATAAATAAATATTAATAAAAAGTATAAATGAGTGTACTGTAAAATCCAGTAAACATGGTCACCCTAGTGTAGAAGTAGTTTATGCTTTGCTGCGACATCATATTGTTAGGGTACTATGCAAAATTGTATCACACAACAATTACTTGTATAGAGAAAATAATTTTGAGCCTTTTCAAATCCTACCCAAGCCCTTATGTACTTCCTAAAACATTATCACAGAAGGAATAAAGCCAATACAATACAACTTAAGAATTAAAATAAAGAAACCTTCAAACATTAAATGCTAGCAAATAAAAGCTAATAGAATTCCCTCCATCTTTTGGTATATTCTCTTAAGCTAAATCGATATGCAATGTTAACCCTTTCTTACATCTGCCAACTGCAATATAAAAACCTAAAGGGATTTTAAACGGAAGGTAAAGTTGGGCTATAAATTACACGTTTAAGCCAAGGCACAAATTTTTTATCACTAATTGCAGTAAAATAAAAATCAGTGGATGCGGCCTGGCAGATATCCAATGTTTAAGCCGTCGGTTAATAAAAGAGATTAAGATCGAGTTTTATAGCTCGATTTAGATCGAAATTTGTGCACACTGTTTGAGGTTAGGTAATTCATGGAATTTGGCATGAAGATGGTCATACTTTTGGCTAGACATCTGTGTATATTAAGTTTCGCACTAATTTGATTTAATCTTACACACGAGCATTAAATGGCGCTTTTCCAGTTATTAATGAATGGCAGCTAGCTAAAAGAGAGTGGAAAAGTAATACATTATAAAGTTACAAGGATATTTTAGTTATAGATTATAATCAGAGTGTGGAAGTGCAACAATAATGGTTAGCAGAATGATGGATTGTTGACAACAACGTCATTATTCAGCAATCCTGGCGGTGATTGATTAAAGCTCTTTACAGTCCTCTCCCCAGATGCAGTAGCAATTTCTTGAGTTAGCTTGTAGACCAATTCTTTCCTTTCATCAGTGGTAGAAGAGCGGGGAGCCGCAGTGTTGGTTGCTTCAATTATTATACCTACACCCATGTATTTGTTTGTTTCATTTACACAACACGCTTCCGTTTGATGAGCATCGTTTCAAAACGCGATTAGTTCGCAAATAGCAATTTTACAGGAAAGCCGGGGATATAATAACTACTAAACTGAAAAACACTTTTAAAGTGTAGTTATGCACTCGTGCTTTAAAAATTAATGAATAACATAATGCTGAGTGTCAAAGATCAGAGACTTAAACTAGAGCTATAATCGCGGGTTAAAATTTGAAAAAATTCCGGACTTTTCTTGTTTTGCACCAAATAAATGGACACAAGACCTTTTGAGCCATTCTTCCATATAAATAATGCTAAATTAAGTAAATCGTTTTATTTGAAATTTTAAGGTATTTTAGCTGTTACATGCCAATGAAATTAATAGTCACACATTTCTGCTGGTCTGAAATTTTTGTTTAGATCCATGTAACTCTTTTTCGAAAAATATAAATTTGAAAACAACTTAATGTTATAATAATAAAAATTAGACATATACATGTGGAAAGTCTTTACTAGTGGTCATTTATTGTTAATAATAAGGTCCTGTACACTTATGTTTAAGAAAACCTGAATTACGCACTGAGTGCATTTAAAACTTCTAACAACTGTGACTGATAGTTATCAAAGTGAACGAAAACTACTGTAATGATAAACAATGGCACAACTCTCAAAAATTTAACCCATGTCCTTCTTCCAAACAATCACATTTTTCACTCTTGCTTTCCTCCTCCATGAGTAGTGCATCGTTTACGTGAGCGTTGGATAAAACTGCAGCTCATTGTTACCATACCAATCTTCACCCAAACGTTGTTTTAAAAGCTTCTTCAAATCATTTATTTTTTCTAATTTTATGGGATTTTCCAAAGGCAGAACGGGAGGATCTGCTATTTGTTCCACTGCTATTCCTCGTTTAAGCAAGGACAGAGATTTCTTGGATTCATCATTTAGTGCATATGACATTTCCAGTTTCAGAGAAACACAACATTTATTCCCCTTCACTTTCTTTTTTAATAATACCCTTTTCACTTCCCCTACTCCATCTGGCTTTATAAGTAATTGCAACGCAATTTAAAACCATTAAGTAATTGCAAACATCACCAACCTTAGAATATGTTTCAACATACTTCTCTGGAGTTAATATCTCAGAATGTTTCCTAAGATCCTTTTCCAGAACTCCAAACATGTGGTCTGCAGGTAATAAGAAATGAACTCTCACGAGAGACTTTGTCAAAAAAACACCAATATATTGAGTGGACCACGTGGACATTTCTGTTTTGGCCGGCACAGCCATCAGAGAAGAGCCTTAATTTGGATACTCCATCTACAAATTGCTGTTTGCTTAGAATATTTATTAAAGCAGAAGTCACTTCAATAACTCCACGACCTGCTTGGTTTTCCGTCCAGCAATAAAAAACGGGTGAATTATTCTTTAGACATATCAGTGATACACAGAGCATAGAACGATAATTGGCGAGCGTAATAAGCTTCGCCTATTGCAAGCTTAGGCAAAGGCTGCACCTGCTGCAAATCGAAGCATAAAGGCATGGTAGATGATTCTTCTTCTCTCATCATTTTGTGGAATGCCTTTGCTTTCCGTTTATGCGAAGTGAATTCTGCTTGTAACTCGTTCTTTCTGTGCAAATTTTCAGTGACTTGGGGTGCATGTTTTATCCTTCTGCAAATAGCTACTGTAACTGCAAATATCTACAGCTGGTTCACCAAACCCCAAGTAAAATTTGCTAAAAAATTCTATGGAAAAACCACTTATATGCTTTTAGAGTTTCAGTCACACCATCATTGCACATTTTCAATAACTCGTTTATGTGAAGCTAATTACAGATTCCTTCTTTTGGGCATACTGTTTGGCTTTTCGGTCACCACCCCTTCTCTTCATTATTGGTTTACCTGCTATTAGATAAGCTGCTATGCTGTTTACTCTTTTTGTGTCAATACCAAAAAGATTTCGAAAGAACTTTGCACACAACGGAATAGTTACGTTGTTTACTCTGACTAGAGACTTTATAACCATTGAGTTAATATTATTTCATTTTCTCGGCCTGCGCCTTTTTGGAGATGATACAGACATCATTGATGCCAAAATCTTATCTTGTTCTGATTTGTTGCTGTTGTTATACACTAACTTTCTTGTTCTGGTAATGTGATACGCAGGAATGGTGAAGCATTTAAATATACTGTCACCCGAACTTCGGAATTCCCGAGAGAGCCAGCTGGCAGGTAGAGCCAGACGGGAAGCATTTAGGCCACGTCCACCCATTTATCTGTGTAGCGCTCACGGACGGGATGGTTAGAAGAGCATCAAAGAGCCACTGTACCGTCTCTTTCCCCTACCCCTGACGTCTGGAACAATCGTGATGATTGATCCGAGCCACGAAGTTTTTAGATACAGCGATCTGCCTATATAAGAGCTGCAGTGGATGAGTCGTTCAGTTCTTGGCGAGCAGCCGTGAAGAGCGCAATGCTAGTGAACGGACTGGAAGATTGCGTACGTGTATCAGAGGAGTTCTTAGTCAGCTCTAGAGAGAGTTGTTGTGCGGCAAGTTGCCGAGTAGCGAGTGTTACGTAATTGTGAGTGTTGCGTAATAGTGAGTGTGGAGTGGACCTTTGACAGACGAACTGGTGGATTGTAATTGTGTGCGCTACGCAATTCTATGTAATCGGCAGGTGCACCAACTGAAATTCGGTGTAAATAAAGAACACATTTTGAGTTTGTGCAATAGGACTTTTAATTCTACGAACCCACAAAGTCACAATACCTTCTCTGTGTGTACATGGATAATGATAATAATAATATTTGTATAAGGTCGCTCAACTGCAACGGTCATCAGCGCCCTTACAAAAAAACTAATTCATGGCAATAGCCAGATATAAATTATTCACAATTTTAAAAACAGATCTAAACAAAATGACAATCAAATAAATAATCCCAAATGGATAAAAAACAATTACAAACAATAAGTACCAAATAAAAACCAAAATGCATAAAAATTACTACTTTCAATATCAACTTGCCAGGACAAAAGCTACCTGCCCAGAGGTGGTCGAACTAATTTGTTGCGTTTCTTTGGAGCAGGGTTAGAGCTTTCAGCAGGTTTTTCCTGCCTTTTCCTCATTGTCGTTTGGGCAGTGAGAACAGGATCCAACCGCTCCACATCGTCAATGGAAGAGGACGGCTTACGCACTGGTGACTTCGAATCCAGTCTCTCGACAGGATCGGAAACTACGACCGGCGAAGATGAAAGTCACCGATTAGGGTCCTCTCCAGATGAGTCCTCAGATGTTGTAGACGGAGATGTTCGCGGACTTTTGTGCTGGCTAGCTCTCCTTTCACTGGTCTTACTATTTACCTTGAGGAAGTCCGTTCTGTCATAAGTGGTCTTAAATTTCCTTGGCGATACATTATATCCTACCGGTCCACTTATTCTTGAAGTAGATGCTTTCGGCGGTGACTTGGCTAAAACTTTTTAGGATTGGAGTTGGTCGGCGCACTCACTGTTGTTCGTGTTGGTGTTAGTTGCTTTGGCTGTGATCTTGGTGTAATTATTTCGCAGGTTTGTGCTGCGATTTCACGTCTAGGTACCGGCTTAGCTGCAACTGCACTATAAGTAACGGCCCTAGGTACAGAACATATTTTCCACTGAAACTTCTACATGGATTCTACCAAACAACCAACTCCATTTAATGCTTGTTTATAATTATTAAAGCACCACATAAACATTATTATGTAATATAAAGTTAAAATACAGGGGGTGGGGAAAGCCAGCTGAATATAAAACCAGAAATATTTTGTGAACAGCACTCAAAAATGTGGAAAAATAACACAAAATGGAAACATCAAAATCGCTTGACCGTTCAGTATACAAAGTGAGGATAAATTTCGCTGATATTTTTATTGCTTTCTTTCTGCTACCTGTAGTAATTAGAGAATCTATTGAATTGCATCCATAAATTCTATTCTGAGTTACTGGAAATGCATGTTCTCAGACGCCCTGAATCCAAATTTCTCTCTTTCTCTCTCTATTTAATATAAACACACCATTTATGCTAAATATTTTTCTGTGGAATTAACCATATCAGAGACATTCCTTGTTATTCGCTTACATTTTTCAAATCAAACTTTTCTTAAATAAGGTGTGAATGTTTTCTTTTTGTCCCAATCATGTATTCAATGTTATCACACAGTGACCAGCTCTTAAAACTGTAATGTTGCTTAAACCTGATGTATTTCCAAATTGCCATTCTACGTAGTATTAAATATGTAAGAAAATAATTTCTACAAATTTATATGGGCTGGTCTCGTAGCTCTGTCGGTAGAGCACCTGCCTGCCATGCGAGGGGTCCTCGGTTCGATTCCCCGCTGGAGGTGGGGATTTTTCTTCAACTAAGATGATTCCCCATCTTCCCCAGAGTCTGGCGGTATAAATGAGACTGTAAATGTTTGTGTGATCTAAAAAGAAAAGAAGTCCAAAGTACCAACAACCCAATGTCTACGAGAAAACACCATCGCGATATGTTCCAAAGGAGAACAGCCGCCGATAGGACCATTGCAGCCAAAGGAGGGGTGTAAATGTGAACAGTACAAAAGTCTATGGGGATTGGTATAAATGAGATTAAAAACAATGTTTATAGACAAGTGAATGCCGAAAGTCATGCGAGTGGAAAATATCAGATGATTGTCATTAAGGAAAACAAATTCGTAACAATCGATATTCTTACCACTGGAAAATTGCAGAAGGTGCCTGCAGCTTTGTTCTCGTGATGCAAGCTGCAAACTTGTGTAAAATTCTGGAGTCACTTTTTGCACTAATCTTTCGGCAGAACTCCTTGAAATAAATTTCCATAATAATCCTTTACTAATACCTAACCCTTTCATTGTGAACTATGCACCTTAGCATCGCATTGAAAAGGAACCGCCAGCACGATTTTAGCCGCTTAAGGGTCTACAAAACCATTCTATCGTGACTACAAAAACTTGCAGTTCGCAGAGGTGTTCAGGGACGTCTTATAACTTACTTGCCGCCATGTTAAATTTGCTGAACTCATGACCACCAAGGCGTAGATGCTGATGACCTAGCAAGTGCTTATAAAATATTACATAACGATTAAGAATCACGTCTTTCTCCACCGAAGCATTTTCTTAAGCAACCGAATCCTACAAAAGCTAGTTATATCAATTTAATCATTTTTAAAATGTTTCTATTATACTATATGTTCTTGTAGGTACAATGGGAATAGGGAACTATAGTAGTCTTAAATGTCTTTAAGATGTTGCATCTATCTGATGGCATTGAAATTAGGTTTACTTTCCGTAACCAGGAGAGAAAGGTAGCGTATTCTTCGATGTATTTCATTATAAATTAAGCTTAAAAACTGTTAGAAACAGTTTTATTACGTAATTGCTTAGACATACAATAAGAATTGAAAGTTCAAGCGATAGTCAAATATTTGTTTCCTATTATTAGAAATGGTCGACAGCTGCTCTCTTTGTATAGTAAAAAAGAAAAAGACATACAAAAACTAAAGAAAGCTGAGAAAAGTACAACTTTGAAAATTTAAAAAGGAATATTTTGGAGATGTTTAGAGGCAAACACAAAATAATTAATCAATAATCTGTAGTTTTACATTCACAAGACCGTTTCCACTTTTGAAATAATATTTCTTACAAACATGTATTTTCGTATCTGCTACGCGTTAATGGATATATACATATATAGAAATAGTTTTATTACACGTATCCTTGTAGATACAGCAAAAATAGAGAAACGAAGGTTTTGGTAATACACAAATCTTTTAAGAGCATATGGCTATGCAACCGTATTGGTATGCCGTTCTTTTTGCGTGAACAGAAAAAAGACAATGTAAGGGAGAAATAGCGACTACCCATTTGAAGAAATTATAAGTAATACAGAATTAAAGTAAATAACAAGGAATATCTCAAAAATGGTGAACTCAAGAAAAGAGGAAAGAAAGAAAAGTAAAAGGAAAGAAAATACAGTTGAAAAGAGATTTAAAGAGATACAATTTGCTTTGCGACATCAGATTTGGTACATCTCTTACGGTTTATCACTTATGCGAAAGTTATGAACAATAAAGAAAGATTTTGAAGACATTCTGGACATTCTAAGAAAATTCAATTTAAAGGATAAATTCTTACGGAACGGATTTGGCATTCAACCAGTCTTGATCTATTACACCTATGCTTAAAATGGGGCACCCAACGAGGGCCGCCGACCCAGGAGTCACAACTGTGCAGAGGGCCCCACTATTAACCAATTTGGAAACTCCACGACAGGCCAGTACAACCGATACCCCACCCACTGGTTCCCGAAACGGCCCAGTATGTCGGCCCGGAGACCGAAGACCATTTTACCGGAGGAGAAAGTGTTTACCAGGCACATATGATCCCGCCATGCAACGCCGAGACTCCTGCTGACACTTCTACCCTGAAAGAGACAGCAAGATGAGAGATGATATGAAATAATAAAGGAGATGAAATGTAGATATAGGAAAATCGGGTCTGTTCACCTGACATTCGCCTGGCGACTCCTTGAAAACTCCCGAAAAAGTCATGGGTCACCTAGGCCAGCCACGGAAGTCGAACACGCACCTCCTGAATGTGAGCCACAGACGAAACCATCTGAGCCATCCCGCTTGATAAAATTCAAGATATCCGTTTAATTTATCATCAAACATCTTAAATATAAAGCAAATTTTTCAAAATCGTTAGGGCTAGTTTTGTGGAAGTGAACATTTTACAAGATATTTCCATGCCTAAGGTAGTTTTTCAGTGGAGAATGTTTTTATGTCACACCATTGAAATATACAGAACTTAGTATGAATTTTGGTGTTCAATCCAATTTTCGTTTTTGAGTTAAGCATTTCACCTTTTACAAAAAACGGTTTGTGTTTTGCACTGGGGATCGCAAAACACGTTTTTCTGGTGAAATATTGGTATTAAATTTTCGGATGGAATTCAATACCTTCTCTAACTAGTATTGACGAGATATGGAAAGTCATAAAATGGAGTATATGCATGAGTAATTACTGACATTTACTGAGAATAAGGGTCAAGACTCACTAATACATCTACCTCAGTATTGTCAATATATTTACACCTTTTAGATTCATACATAAAGCAATATTTGATATAAATTGTGTATTTTCACCAGGCCTATATTTTCTGTAGTGCACGACGTCTATCTTGAACAGTTTACTACAGTTACAGGTCATCCACAAATAAAGAGGACTTCGGGAGAAATTCCCCAATAAATTCAAGATATACATTTCTCCATAACATTACTTCATGTTAAGAGTATTCTGCTATAGCCAAATTTTCTTGAAAATACTCGGTCGCAGCTCAGGAAGATGCTGAATTTATATGCCACATTTGGAATTTTACCCACTTTTAATTTTTGAGTTGTATTGCTCGCACAAATTTACAAGAACACGCAACACATCGTTTTATACTCTTTGTTTTATTCAAGGTGTCAAAAAATATGAGTGGAAATACATAGAAAATAAAAATGGGTATTATAGTTCAGGGGGGCTTGAAACACGTTTCTGTTAAAATATCGACATGGAGTTTTTTGGGGTGGAATACAAGACTTTCCCTACTTTTAATAGACGTAGTAAATAGGCGTTTGGGATGAAATTACTATACCATACTTGTGGGTAAAATACTATGCTTTCCCTTCTACGTAAAAGATAAAGCAAAATGAATTTCTACTTCCAATTTGTTAAAGTTATAGGAATTAAAAATTAAAACTAATAGTAAGGAGCATCTCCGAAAGTAATAAAATAATAAGTGAATTAATGAATGAGTGAGAGAGTGAATGAGTGAGGGACTGAATGAATGAATGACTGAATGACTACATAAATAAATATGTAAATAAATAAATAAATAAATAAATAAATAAATAAATAAATAAATAAATAAATAAATAAATAAATAAATAAATAAATAAATAAATAAATAAATAAATAAATAAATAAATAAATAAATAAATAAATAAATAAATAAATAAATAAATAAATAAATAAATAAATAAATAAATAAATAAATAAATAAATAAATAAATAAATAAATAAATAAATAAATAAATAAATAAATAAATAAATAAATAAATAAATAAATAAATAAATAAATAAATAAATAAATAAATAAATAAATAAATAAATAAATAAATAAATAAATAAATAAATAAATAAATAAATAAATAAATAAATAAATAAATAAATAAATAAATAAATAAATAAATAAATAAATAAATAAATAAATAAATAAATAAATAAATAAATAAATAAATAAATAAATAAATAAATAAATAAATAAATAAATAAATAAATAAATAAATAAATAAATAAATAAATAAATAAATAAATAAATAAATAAATAAATAAATAAATAAATAAATAAATAAATAAATAAATAAATAAATGAGTGAGTGAATGAATGAATGAGTGAGTGAGTGAATGAATGAATGAATGAATGAATGAATGAATGAATGAATGAATGAATGAATGAATGAATGAATGAATGAATGAATGAATGAATGAATGAATGAATGAATGAATGAATGAATGAATGAATGAATGAATGAATGAATGAATGAATGAATGAATAAATAGGTTAATAAATTAATGGACACATAAGTAAACACATAACAGAAGTAGTAAATCCATAAATAAATAAGTAAATAAACAAACAAACAACAAATAAGCAAATAAATAAAGATGTAAATTATTCTCTTTAATAAGACCTACATTTTTGTCGACCCAACACAAGAAGGTTAGGCAGAGCAATGTGTAACGCAATCATTTTTGTTGTGTTTATGCTTGTCTTCCGAATATGATATGGATTCTAGGTTCCTGTAAAATACACAGTGTTTTCACATAATTCACATATCCATAATACCTATCACTGCAGTTGTTGAAACGAGCTCTAGATCTGGCAGCATGGGGGGCCGATATGTACTCTCTACACTCATTTCGTAGTAAACTGATCCAATACTAAAACAGATAAAGAGTTCAACCCCCACCCCCCCCCGCGTTCTTAATACCCAAGAGCAAAAGGTGGTCTGATAAACAACACCTTATTGTAATTGAGAATAGAACATAAATTTACTGGGGCTATGCTTTGTACTATATTTATAGACTGATACATACTCAGAAACGTATTACAGCTAATAAACGTAATACCGAAATGTAGCAAGTGAAGAACACGAATTGAAGGTAATGTGTATGGGTGTTTAAGAAGCTGATCTGAAATTAAAAAAGGAAGCCTAATGATGATACTCTGTAATCAATTTATGCAGATATTAGTTGAAGGAGATCATGAAGATGCAATGAAGGGAGGTAGCTATAAATCACAAAAGTAAACAAGAAGAGATATTAACGAAAACTAAACGAGGTTATACACACACTGTATCATCAACTAACAGCAATGTAATGAGAAAATAAAAATAACGCATATACTTTATTGGTTAAAATTGATCAACATTGGAAAATACTATACAAAATCGGAAGAAAATGCATGAAATGAACCAAATGACCTGATCGGAAGTCAGGCAAATGAGGCCTCTCTGTCAATAAACATTTACACATGATTGTTCTTTGGAAGTCTTCTAAATCGGGATCGCTTCCAGAAGAAAGCACTAAGTCCTGCGGGAGACGACCCTTGATCCGGGGAACTGCAACAGTCTTCCTCCCAAGGAGAAATACACTGCCCCAGAAACTAAAGGGAGATTGTGAACAAATTGGTAAGTCTAAGACCAAATATGTGCGGATATACTACTGAATCCAAGTTCATAATCTATGTGCGTGTTTCAGGTGTGTGTTCACTAAAAGCCTAATAACTTATAGTTTTGAAAGACCTTAGACAATTAACTTAACTTTTTGCTGTAATGCCCCAAATTGAACACTAAATATGAGTGAAGGAGAAAATAAAGACTTCTACAAAGAGTATTACTACACGATATTTTCAAACAAAGTTTGAGGCTGAGAATGGGATATAATTTGCGTGAGAATTTCAAGTACGTCGATGATAAAAATGCAGGCCAAAATATTTAGCAGTGTCATCAGCAGCTTTCAGGTTATATGAATAGCTTGTAAAGGAATAAATAGGGAATAGTGCAAAAAGTGTGGCTTTACATTTGTTGTGGTTCAAAGAAATCCTTCAGTTCTGAATCTGGAATACCAGATTATTTATACTTCGATGGCCATACGGGTTTTTCCTAAAGGCCAAAAAAATATTAACAAACATGTAATCTATGGGCAGTGGTATCTAGTTCTTAGAATGCAATATCGTCAACATGCATAGCGATGAAGACAATTTGGGATTTGGTAACGGGGTGTGTAACGAGAGAAGACAGTAAACAGCAGAGCTGTTAAAATGAAGCTTTGTAGCACTCCAGACATGACTGGATGGACAGATGATAGAGTACGACCAATCCGTATTTGAAAATGCCGGGAGAGAAAGCTATCGATCATATGATACAAGAAATTGTCAAATAAATGCTCCGAAGTTTATAGAAGACCGGTATACCACACTGATCGAAGCTTGTTTGAAGTCCAGAAATTCTGCGACTATGTGTTTTATAAGCTCAAAAGCAGAGCAAATTTTCTCAGCTAATCTCATAAGTTGATGGGCTGTAGAGTGGGGTCTACGAAAACCAAATTGTTGTGGTGGTACCATTACGTTATCCAATAAAAGTTTACTTAGAAGTTTATAAATGGACTTTTCCAAACCGTTTGTAAAGCTTAGGTCCCTCGCTAATAAAGACTACTACTAGAGGTTGATGAAGGTGATAGTTTAGGTTTTGGAAGGGCAGTAGCGGTGGTATGTTCCCATGTTAATGAAAAACTTCCAAAGTGAAAAGCATAATTAAATATGGAAGCCAAGTAAGACACAGGCTTAGTAGTACAGTGTTTAGAACACCTTTGGGATAAGATCGTCTTGAATTTCTACAGTGGGTATATAATGAAGAAACCACCAAGCCAAAGTGAGAGTGAGTTGCACTGGAACCGAGAAATTTGTGACATTCGTAGTTTCCGTATTCTAACTGAACTCAGAATTAACAATGTAACTGGGTGTAAATATAGTTTTAAATATTTCCTTCAATAGCATACATTTTGCAGCCATGTGTTCACATGTGTTCAAACACGTGGTCCTTGAATGTTAAGGGCGACACAACATAAAGCTTTTGAAGCATTCGTTTCATCTACTTCCATAGAGATAAATCTTCTGAGTAAAGGTTGAAAAGGCAGTGTTAACCAAGAGTATAACGATGTTCACCTAGAGCTCACCTGCTTTGTTGAATTAACTGACTTAGTCCTTGTCGTTGCCATAGCAATATATGACTTTGTCACTGCCGTCGCAGTTTGTTTGGCCTTCAACAGTGCTACAGTTCTTATGGGAAGTGTTGATGATTCACTCAGTTTTAATTTCAAAAGCTGATGATATTGGGTTAGACACATTCGATCGTTTGGAATTAGGTCGTAATCGAGAAGGTTCACTAGTGCCTTTAGTGAGTAATGGTAATCCACCACCACCCAAATGCGGACCACAGTCGTCTAACTCCTTGTATTTATTGGAAATATTAAATGGCACTATTTCTGAAAAGTTTTTAATATAAATAGAAGAATTAGATGGAAAAATAGACTTCGATGCATATATGAAGGCAAACAATAATGGGATTGTAAACTATGTAAATATTACACTTTTTTTAAATTGATCAACAAATATGACTAAGGGAGTTCAGTAATTATTATCAGTATTATTATAAGTAAAGAATTACAAAACAGGTAATATGCAGAGAAATGTAGAATATGAAATGTGTTTGCAAAATGGAGTTTGTTTGTGGTTGTGCATGCCACCAAAGGTGCAAGCGGTCCGCTGGAGTATCTCTGTTGGATTTAAGCGTGGTCTGCTTTACATAAACCCTGTCGCTGATCCTGATTCATACCGGCTTAGCGCTTTAGTTTTTACGGCTTTTTAACACAGACCTCAGCTAGACAGAGAATGTGGGTTAAGGCCGTTGTAATTAACCTTTTGAATATTAAAGAAGATACGCCGGCTTTACTAGCTGCATATAAACGCGCAAGATTGGCAGTAGAATTTCCACCAAACTAAATAAAAACTTGAATCACCTTAATAAAGTCGACTGCTGACTGAATTACAGCAAAAAGTAATAAGCTTTTAAAATCTACAAAGGATTTTCTGCTTCCTTTCTTTTATCCTCTTTGTTTTAGAGCAGGCAACACCAGCTGAACACCTAGTTGCGTAGTTTTATGAAAGATATTCATCTCCAATGAGCGATTTTTGTTACAGCGCGGTAATAGCTCTTCCATTGCTAAACTTTTCTTTAAATGACAATGTTTTATCGAACTGTTTAATTTTCAAAAAATGCCATAATTGTTTTGAATAAAATACACTAATGATGCGTATCTTGAACTTTTTAGCCATAGCCTCTGAAGTCCTATTCATTTTAAGTAATTGTATATAACTGTTATTCTTAAAGATATAGACAAAATCTTACTGCATGAAAAGTATTGTGTACGTGCACCATTAAGGTCGAGTAGCTGCTATTATGACGTTAAGTCATTTTGATATGAAGTTTGATATTTGTGTGAACTTTCACATACAAAATCCAAATTTTGTAGCTAATGTTTTGAAGACATGTGGGAAGTGAAGAAGCCGAGAACTATTCAAGATTGGAATTCGATTCTCAACTAAGTTTTGGGCTGATTTAATTATTAGACCATTCGACCTTCCACTGCGGTAGACTGGTAGTGTATCGGTAGTTTTGGAAATCGCAATTGTCTAACATTTTAGAGGATATCCCGCTGGAGGTGAAAAAGATGTGGTTCCTTCTTTACAGTTCATTATCCCACAGTCCGTCGTCATTTGCCGAGGACTTTCCGGAACTGTTGCATGGGTCGATTTCTACCTGTGGTTCGGCCTGACAGATTGCCAAACTTCAGCATTCTAGGTTTTTATTTCTGGATGACAGAAAACCAAAGTGTACAAGGATGAAATAGAAAGTGCGAACAAGTTGCATCCATGCATGTTTTTAGAAGTTGTAGAAATTAGAAAAGAAACCTATGGACCTTCAACAGGATACGTCAGAAATTTCTAAAAAACCGTGAAGTCTGTCTAAAACAAACAGTGGACATACGGTACACTTCCTCTAATAAGCTATTTCAAATTTATGTCTTGGAGGTGGTTCAGGTATTTCAAAGTAATCTCAAAGTTTTCTCACTTTTAATTGCTAATAAACGCTAGTGATTAAAATTATGGCCAGTTTAGTTGCTTCTAAAGCTCCTAACATGGGAACTATCACTATGCTCATACCTGTATTCGTTTGAGAGTTTAGTGTTATCATCTCTGCAATGTGTGTGGCCTGTGTACCAAAAACGTGGTCTGGAGTGTAGCTGGAAGTCCCGAAAATGAGTCCAGAATATGTAGGAATATATAGGCATAATAACACAGCATTGTACGGGAGGGATTGTTTACCCCTGTGAGGAGCGGTCTAACATGGGCATGCATACTTAAGGAGCTCCGGCACAGAGCTCATGAGGGATGTCCAGCAGCTACTTGCAAGAGGCCGCATGCGCCACATTTCAGGCTTAAGTTTGCGGTTATACTCCGCAGGAAATTTTTGCTACAAATATTTGCCTAACATAGAGCAGAAATGATGCCATCAAAGTCTCAGGTGAATACAGGTAAGAGCATAGTGATTGTTCCCTGGGAAGTAAATAATAGTTTGTCCCTGATTGACAATTTTACTAGTAAGAACTTTGTGTTAATGAGCCAGCCAGAACAGCGAACGACAAACTTTACTTAAGACTATCACAGTCGGCAAGCAGGGCAGTGTGAAAGTGAGTACTGGTCTGCAAGCTGTAAACGTCGAGAAGTTTCGAGCAGTGCAAATTGGTACGTGCAACAGAGACACAAAGTAACATTAGACTGACGTGCTTTCTCTGTATGTATCTGGGTACCTATTAAAAGTGAAAGTCATTGAAAGTTAACGATTCTAGTCACAAATAAAATGAGTTCAGTAAAACTTTATGTTGTCATTTTGTCACAATAACGTAGCATTTATTTCGGATAAGAGTGCTTGCTTACATTTCAAGTAAAGTATTGCATTGTCACATAATTATCACTATAGTATATATTGACTTATAATTACAACTTAACTTTTAAAACTTCTGCACATTATGTGTAAAACACAAACTTGAAACTGTTTAATATCAGTAGCAATTCCACCTGAGTTTGTTAACTTGCTATGTCATAAGCCTCTCAAATAGAACAGACTAGATATTCAGGCCTTTAAGCGCAGCATATAAAAGCTTTGTAATTACGTGGGAATGTAGAATTCGAGGGAATGTCCACCATGAACAACAGTCACTTCTTCCTCGAATTTTCTGGCATCGCGCGCCCCAGCGACAAAACATCTGAATTCGATACATCGGCAACTTTGCCTCAATAGTTTTTATAGAGCGTTAGAATAGTTGATTGCACTTCCAGTAGAACGAAATATTCAATAAACAAGGGTCACCACTTTCCCACATTTATTTCGAAGGAATTTATCTACTTAACGGTAAATTTAATTAGAAAAAAGAGTTAGAAGTTTTTATTTAGTTACATGGACTCTCTCACCTCTTTCAGTCTCCAGGATTACTTCACTTCCACTCGATATTTTACTATTTTCTCAACTACAAATCGATTTTTTTCAAGCTTACTCACAGAGAATTCAAAGTCATCATATGGCTACCATGATTGAAATATGTTACTCTCGATAAAGTTAACCGTATTTCTTTTAAGCTACAGAGGATACACCATAAATGTTTGGCACCATTAGAAACACTGGGATATCTTCGCGGTATAACAGTGCGGATTAAGCGACTTAGGAAGTACTTTTAAGAATAAACTTAACGTAAGAATGTGTTGTGTAATAATGAGTAGAAAAAGTCATGCAAGCGTGAACACATCCGACTTTTCGTTAGTGTTTTGGGTCCCGTTCTTACTGTTTACGGCACCACAGGTGATGGACAGTGATATATGCAATGAAATGATACTTGGGAAGGAGCAGTTTGGAAAGAGACGTTACCGATCTAAGTTTAGAGTACAACTCGACATTTGCCAATTATGAAAAAAGGGAAAGTAACCTGAAGTGCTGCATTCAGACAAGACGGTCCTGGTGAGATTTGATCCCTGACGCTTCCGTTCACCAATTCCTGTACATTCACCGATTGGTTGCACATATGTACACCTAGGAACTGATAAAGAACCATTTCTCTAGATCTCAATAGAGATGTGACGGTTACTTCATGTTTTTTAAATATTTAAGATTCTTGTTCTTCAAATTTTTGTTCAAAATTGTTCTGGAAAAAGTAATTTGCACAAAATAGGAAATGTGAAAGAGGGTAGGCCACGGAATGACACAACGCAAGTTTAATGTTATATAATATTGCTGCTATTAGCAGTTACAATAATGCAAATATGTAAAGTGGTAACGTGGACCAATAAGAAAAAAGTAATTTAGTTGTTCTAGAAAGATCGTGTGCAGAGAATTCAGAATAATAATCAGATTGCTAAACGTCAGTTGACAGACAACGGTCCTGATGGTAAGACATGTTTTTGGTGTTGCTCTGCAAGTTTGCAGAAAAACGTTTTAGTTGTAAATGCATTTGTGTTACAGTAGTGGCGTGTGCCAGAAACTGAAAGTTCATCGATTCAACAACAATAATAATATGTGAAAGGACAGAATCTACGACAATAAAATTGTAGCAGAGTTTATTAATGGTCTTGCGGAATAAAGCCGATAATATAAGGGTATCCGTCAATGAAAATTGGTCAAAAGATGCAAAAAATGACAAAAACCTTTTGTTTTCCTTCTTTGCCTAATTAAATAGAGTAATCCTTGTACTTCAATTTACTATTATATTTAATGCCATGAAACTCTTTAAACTGTGGCAAATGACTAAGTGATTTGCTGTAAGGAGGCACAGTGCTTTACATCACCTATTTTGGTGATTTTCTCGTGTTTTTAATTTTCAGTGTTTTTCAGAATATAAAATGCTCCACGTGATGCACTTTTCAAACTAGAAGTTTGAAATTTTTTGTGCTTGGATAAAAACATTACCAAAGGAAATTGATGCGATAATTCTTGTGTAATATCACCAGTTTTTCTGCAATTAAATAGCAAAATCATATTTCACAAACAAATATTAAAAATGAATAAAATGAGAATTGAAGAATTTTTAACCCTAAACCAAGGATCAGATTAAAATTTCATCTCATAAATTTACGAATAATATATTTATTATTATAACTGTGAATTATTAATTTTCTCAAACTAAAATTGCATCGTGTGGAACAGTTTAATTAAATGGCAATAAAACACTATAAATTAATTAATATCACAAGAATTATTTTTGCACAAAGGTCTGAAAATTGGTGTGTGTACTATTGTTAATACTAAAATAGTTGTGTGAAAGTTTCAAGTCGATCCAAGCAAAATTATAGATTATAGGTTTTCCACAGATCGGTATCCTTAAACGAGGAGAATTATTGTTATTTTCCGACAATTTCAGCATAAAATAAAATACCTTCACTCCGATACTGCGACCAGAGATAAGACTCGTTGCTCCAGAGCGCCGAGGCATCTACAAGAATTCTATAAGATCGTCACCAAAGGTGAGAGTAATTAATCATTCATCATCACGCCGTTTGCAAATGTCCCGCTGCAAAATGATTGCCACAACGCGGGGCTTCTAGAACGTCGATTTCTACCATCACGCATTTTGCGAAATATCTTGTTGCAGAGATGAGCAAGCTTCCCATATTTACCTAATCAACACTAATTTCTACAAGTCTTTATTAGTTCTCTCTAAGACTGGCTTCTAAAAATCCCAAGAAACAATTATGAGGCAAAGAGCGCTTTTATCCTGGATGTAAAACAAAGGAGAGGTTAGAATTTTTGAAAAACAGAATTTACTGTGGTGCTTTTATATACTACCTAAATGGAATACGTAAGTCAGACAGACTTATAGCACTACAGATATTTTGTGATTCTAGCAAGAGAGTGAGCAAGTGTATAAATCACTACATGGCTACCATATATCATAGATACAGTATGAAGACTTGATAAATGCCTTAATAACGACTAACCATTAGACAAACATTTTTTCATAGCCAGAAACAGCACATCTTAAGAAATTCTACTCCGATTCGTGTAAACAGGTCGAGATGGCTAGCTCAATGTAATGACGAGCAACTCGACCTTATATAGAAATGACAGGGTGAGAAATGAGTTGCCTGCAGCGCTGAAATGCACAACATATTTGACTGCCTCTGCGGTCGAGTGATCACTGCTCCGGCTTCTCAACCCAAAGGACCTGGTTTGGGTTACCGGCTGCGGAAATTATTCCCTTACCCCCGCAGGGCCTGGAAGTATGAATGCGAAGCTAAAGTGAACGTGAGTGTGACTAGTAACAAACCAAAGATAAACCGGCATTGATAAGCTTTACATCTCTGCAAAAAATGATACCAACAGTTCTATATTTCTAAACCAAGCTTCCGATCTGATCAAAGACGTTAAGATGGCGTTATACAAATGGAACCATTAAGAAATAAACACTTATGTTGAACGTTTGTTCTTACACACATGTAAAACATATAAGATTATTGCCACTTAACTACGGAATAATATATTGACGCATTTCTCAATTTACGAGGTGCATTCAAGGTATAACACCTCCTACTCTTTTTTCAGGACTGGGACCAGATAGAAACTTCTGTTTTTTTTTAAATAGATGTGGACTCTTTGTGAATGTGACAGAAATGGCAGCACTGTACAGTGCATAGAAATCTAGTGGCAGCGACGAGAGTTAGGACTTTTTTTGATACTTAAAATGGCGACGTTTTCATTACAAGAACAGCGTATAATCGATGTTCCATTCATGCCGTCATCACGGTCCAACATCGCCTGATAATTGGCCACACGCACAGCCTTGTGATCATCCGTCAGCATTCGTGGGACCAACCTGGAAGACCGACACTTTTCGCATTTTCTGATCTTCATCCAGATTGTGTGCACAGATCCCACGGAAATGCCAATTTTGGAGGCGATGTCTGCAACGCTTTATCACTTGCTGGATCATGTCGTTAGACCGGCTGGTGCGAGGCCGTGGCTGTCTTGGTTTTGTTGTCACACGAGGTTCTGCCTTCATTGAACTGTCGCACCCAGGAACGCACATTAGACACATCCATGGTACCATCACCACATGCCTCACTCAACTGGCGGTGAATTTCAATATGTGTCTCACCACGAAAATGGAGAAAGCGAATGGTTACACGCTGTTCTATCAATGAAAACGTCGCCGTTTTAAGTATCAAAAACAGTCCTAACTCTCGTCGCTGCCACTAGATTTCTATGCACTGTACAGTGCTGTCATCTCTGTCACATTCACAAAGAGTCCATATGTGTTTATAAAAAACAGAAGTTTACTCTGGTCCCAGTCCTGAAAAAATATGAGGTGTTATAACTTGAACGCACCTCGTAAATGGTTACATTGATCCATAAGCACTTAGAAATCCCAAGAACCACAGTTGAGTCCAGAGGTTCTACTCCCATTAGCCTTGAACCCGTAGGAACAAGACCCGGGCCTCTTTCAACCAGGAAGTTATCCGAGCTGTCCCTTAAAGGGCGCCCGGCATCCTCCGTGGGGCTTTCCATTAGGGCAAGACCTAGTTTCCTAACAAGCCCCCCCATCTGGTCCTAGGGACACAAGACGGGACGGAAGTGGATACGCCACTTACGCGCGTCAACACTCAAGGTGAGGACTACCGATATGACCTCGGTGGGGCCGCCTGGTGATCTAGCACACCTTCTACTAGCTGAGCAGGCTAGTACCCGGAAACTTAATGGCTTCCCTCAACCCCGTCCGAAGACGTACCCAATCTCCCACGGGTATCGGGAACACACTGCGCCCTCGAAGCCATCCCAATCCGAACAACTCGCGAAGGAGGGGCTCGGCTGTTCGGCCCGAGGTTCCTCTAGTAACGTCAGAGGTACCACGAGTGCTAAGGGTCCGCCGCGCCCGCACTTTGGCAGCTGAAAGGGACGGGGTCCCAAGAACCACAGTAATCGTTACTATTTGTGTCTTATGACCATAATGTGAACTTAAAAGTGAAAAAACGTGGTTGAATAAATGAACTTTAATCATCCGCCTTATTAAGCTGAAGATTAAACTTGCTCGAACCGTAAAAACTAGACAGTCATTGACAGTCTAACGCTCTATCCATCTAACAGTTTTTCGATCAAGGGCCATAGTTGTGTGCGGGCGTAGGCTTTAAAGGGCCGAACTACAATTCCAATACCAACTTAAATCCCCTTGATCATATATGAGTTACATTTTCCACTCTCAAGATTACGCTCTATCGAGGCATTTGCAAAGAGGTAGTTTATAAAAGTCATGTTGTTTTAAAAATACGCTCCCAATAGGAAATGTTAATCCCTAAATGCAATGTGTAGCATATATGCAACATTAAGATGTATTCAGCTTGAAAAATATTATAGTGCAGTTCGTTTGTTGTTATAATATTTTACTGGCCTTTCTCAATTATACACACAACATTTTGCGTCTTCTTAATTGTAAATATTGCATTATGTTTGCAATTACATTTTAGTTTTTTTAACTATAAAAAGGCAAAATTCAATCAAGTGCAGTGAAGTGATATCCCGTCAACATCCAAGCGTGCCATCGCACCGATTATTTTACTTGGCCCCTACCCGTCCTTTATCAATACAGTAGCCGAGATTCGAACTCACGACGTTTGGCTTTGAATGGATGGGCAGTCCATTATTATCGCTTTAGCAACCATGGCTATCCGAATCGATTGCTTTTAGGTGCCGCAGAATGCAGCATGAGTATCGGTTAAGAATGAGAGCAAGAGCATAAGTAGCAAAGTAATTCATGCATTTAAGGTTTAACTAATAGTTTTTGAATAACAAAATATGATGGCTGACCACTTGGCCATAAAGTTACCGTGACGTTCCTTTGTCAATGACTACAGCAAATTCAAGCACATTCTAATAAAATGAAACTTATTAAATGTTGTATTTACATGACTTTCTCGACTAACTCTTCCACAAACCATACTTTAAAAACCCTATTCCTAGTCACACGTCTTGTTAACAGAGATAAATCGTAATTACAAGTTGACACATTTGGTATGGTAAAAGCAAAACACAGTACATAGACTAATGTGATTAACAGATTTTTAAACAGGAACATCAAATGCGATGGATTTGAGATGCATTATCTACTCTTTCCATAACCACGATACCTAACCATTAGTGATTTATTACTTGAACAAACAAGTTCAAAGTACAAACCAACGATGACAACGCCATCTGATATAAATCATGTGCTTTAAGAGATCAATATTTTTTGTAGGGAAATTTTATAAAATCTACATACACCTTCTCAGAAAATTCAGCATATACAGTTCCTCATAGCAAATCTTTATAGCCATTTTCGAACATATAAGAAATAATGATTAATTTTCCACATATAGCATATTTTGGGTACTTTGAACTTAACCGTTTCATTGACATACATATGTCTTAAAATGCCTTTTTAGATTATAGGGTATCTAAAACGGTATTATACTTATAGTCTGGGTATTCAATGATTGGTAGAATGTAATCGTTTTAAAATTTATTCAAGAAAAGTTATAAGAAAAGCACTCACTGTTACTCTTTCTTCCATGACTATAGAAAGAAAATGCTTTAATTGTATGCATTATTTTGCGTTTACCTCTATCCTCGTGGTGAAAGCACACTAAATATCACACATGCACACACACAATCGGGTTTAGAACGTTTAAAGATGTTGGCTACGTAAAAGTACGAGAAAAAGTAAGGTTGGACCAATACAGATTATCTTTTCAGTTTCCTAATTGGATGACTAGTAAGGAGGGGGTTATCAATAACATAGAGAAAGTCACATTGTTAAAATGTTGCTTCGCTTTGTCACACCCACAATCATTTTGAAACAATATAACAAGATTGGGCCCTTAAACGAGGGAACAATCAATTTTATGCTACAAAAAGTTCTATTCCTTGTACTACTGTCTTGTTTCGATGCAGGTTAAATGTGGCAATTCATTTTATGCTAATAGCTCGATGACATCGTGAGATAAGGGCAAACCGGGTTTAAATTTTAAGACGACCAAATCCGGTTGTCGCCTACATAGTCCTTGTGTCCTATTGTAATTCATTTCTTACCACCATTTCCACCATTTAATATTTTCCAACACTGCTACCAGCGAGGCGTATGCAATTCTAATGTGTAATACTATATGATTTCTCTTCTCGTTCTTGGACAAAGGTGTATCTTCTATGTGCTTCATGCTAGTGGAGATTAACTTTTATAGATATGCATTTATTACATATGTACTTCCTTGTGAATACAGTGGGAATAGAAGAATACATTATGCTTCTGCAGTAGTCAACCTTTTAAAACCTAGTTGCTATGTGCTGGCTTTGAAAATACACCAAAAGGGAAAACAACGGCTTCCCATTTGAGAAAGACATAAGTACTGTAAAATGCACACCAATATTAAGGAATATTTGGAAAATGCTTAAATGCTTTGGGATGAGAGATTTTCTTGAACATCTTCATATCTCATCCCCCAAAGATGTGAAACAATAAACCTTTGTTGTCTATATAACAAGTATGGTATTCCACCAACCTTCTGTTTTCGATTTATGTTGTTTAAAGGCAGATGCAAGAGCACATATCTTTTTAAAATAGTTCAGAATTCAGGATATGTATTACTGTTGAATTTCCAAATTCTTAAATGAAAACTAATAAAGAGACTGGCTCTGTGGTCTGGGCATGTTGGTACCCACATCCACAGATCTGGGGTTCGATTCCCGACTGGTGGGTGGATTATTCTTCAACTAGGGCTATTTTTGAAACTCAAAAGGGTCTCTTAGTATAAGTATGAACGTAAATGTGTTTGAATTTAATACTTAGAGAGAAAACCCAAAGAGTGGCATAAGTAGTTAACAAGAGAATATCACTGTTAAGGGGTAGTTGATACAAAAGCGAAGAAGCTATTAATACTAAACTAATACACTATTTATTTTCTGGAATAAACGTATGGATGGAAAAATAAAAAAGGAAGAAGAGCCGAAACAAAATTTGATTTGATTTAACATTTACTTAGTACTCTGGTAACAGAAAAACGTGTTCAAAGTTCTCACAGAAATGTTCTGGACATCTGTACCATCATACGAGAAGTTTGATGAACTTCTCATACGGTTGCTATTGGTTGTTTTAGAGTTTTTCATGTCACTGTGTTGCCTTTACCTATCTCCCTGCATACTAATCATAGCTTAGGATTATATTATATGCCAAATGTGAAGTGAGAAGATGCTGGAATCATATTTATCAACAATTACATGGAAGCTTCATTCGAGGACAGCTAAGCAGAATATACTATGAATGGAAACTGTTATCACTTTACGCTGGAAATGGTGCGTTTATTGACACGGGTTCGAGTCCAAATACTACTCAGTCCCTTTTAAAATTCCTAGGAAGGTTGCAGAGTCAATTTATCGTCTAAAGTGTAGAGTAACTACAACATTAATTCAACAGGTATTCTTTCTTATGTCACAGTTCACTCTTGTAAGAAGCTAATGTTCAGTTGGGACCAATGTTTGTTTATTACTTACTTAACAAAGCAGGGTAAAGGGGTTAAGGACGAAAGCTGATATGCATGACTCCTCTAACCTTTACGTTCTGAGTGCAGTTCCGCCCAAAGCAGAATCGTGTCGCGAGCAACATTTCCCTCTGTTCCGGAGGCTTGGTGAAGGGAGATCAGCAAGTCACAGGTGCGCCTGCGCGGAAAAGGAAAGGAGACCGCGTTTTCGGTTGATAATGCGTTAGTTTGTGCGTTTAGCTTTGAATATTTATCAAAAGGTGTAAATAACCTAAAATTAGTTAATTTTGTTCTAAGACCGATATAAAATTTGGTCGTTTTCAAGTTTTTCTTATTAAGTTAATTCATTTTCGGTTTACTGGAGGTAAAGTTTCCCACCACAATTCTCCGCTTTGCCAGTATCCACTTAAGACCCCAATTTGTAAATGTTAAAATCAGCCTTCTCACAGAAATTCAGGTCTATCAGATTTCGTTCAAAATCGGCATACAATGTAGGTCGATTAAGACTGGTAAAAGTCAAGCAGCCAGCTGTTACCAGTATGATGCACATACGAGGGTGGAGTGAAAAGTTCTCGGCCTCACTCAGATATCGCGGCACTACTTGTATTATTGTTGATACACATGTTAATAGACGCTATGTAAAATTACAAGTCATTCCAGGCAACAGTTGACCGTAGGCAGTTGTTTGAAGCAGCGGAAGTGCGCATTGCTTTGAAAATGGAGAAATTCGAGTATCGTGCTTTGATAATTCGTAAAAGAAGGTTCAACAGCAATAGAAATTCATTTGCGGATTGTAAATATGTATGGTGACTCTTAACCTTCAGTTTCCACTGCGAATAAACGGGCAGCCGATTTTAAACATAGCCGTTAAAGCATCCAAGACTATACACGCGATGGACGTCCAAAACTGTATCCACACCGAAAATCATTGAGAAAGTGCATGACATTATTTTGGAAGAGTGGCGTACAAAGGTGTGTACAATTGCAAATGCTCTTGGAATTTCAATGCAACGTATTGGTGATACCTTGTACCACGAGTTAAACATGAAAAAGCTTTGTGCAAGATGGGTGCTTTGTTTGTTTTGTTTTGTATTTTACGTCCTCCAACGTTAAGTCATGTCGGACGATGAATGGAAAGGTTGAAATGATGCCCAAATGTATCGGGGGTCCATGTAGCTTAGAGTTGCCCGACATTCGTCTTTCAGGATAAGGGAAAACCCTGGAAAAATCTTATCCAGGTAACTAACCCTGACTGAAATTTGAACAAGGGACCTCTTGAACGTGAGGCAGTCACACTACCATCTACGCTACCGAGGCGGGCGTGCAAGATGGGTGCCGCGTATCCTCACTCTGGATAATAAACGCATTCGCACATCTGAAAAGTGCTTGACGCATTTTTATAAGAACAGAAGTGGCTTTTTGTGCCAATACGTCACAATGGATGAAACATGGATTCACCACTACACACCCAAATCCAAACAGCAGTCGAGGCAGTGGACAGAAACTGGTTCAGCTCCAAAGAAGGTGAGTTCGGTGCCATCGACGGGAAATATCATGACGTCAGTGTTTTGGAATGCCAAAGGAATTGATTGACTATCTCAAAAAAACGTAAAAGCATTACTGGAGAATACTACTCTCAACTTCTAACCAAACTGAATGCAAGAATTCGTGCAAACAAACCGAGGTTAAAAAAAAAGAAAAAAAATGTTTTCAATCAGGACACTACGCCTGCCCACAAAAGTAATTTGGTAATGGGAAAATTGAGAGATCTGCACTATAAAGTGCGGGAACATCCACCCTAATCCACAGATTTGACTCCCTCGGACTTCTATCTATTTCCAAAACTGAAGAAATTCCTGGTAGGCGCGTTTCGTCCAATAAAGCAGCAATTTGGGCTGTAACTGTGTGCATTGCAGCACTTCCAGAGAAATAATACAGAGAGAGAATAATAGCATTGGAACACCGCTAGACAAGATGTATTGCTATTAGAGAAGATTAAGTTCCAAAATAAAACTACTTTGAAAGCATGAGTTGTTTCTTTTTTTTTATTTCAGAAGAAGAATCAAGAACCAAGAAGCCCGCTGGTGTCCGTAGCGTATACGAATTACTTTGAGGAAGCAACCGCGCCTTCTGTTCGACACCAACATAAGCTGAAAACCCCAGAGGAAGACCTGAAAGTTAAGAACAAGATGGATTGAAAGGTATATGAAGGAAAATAAATCGTCGACTATGAGAAAGTATATTATTGGTTATTAAAACAGAATGATGACTGTTGCCTAGGACAGTTATTATGCAAAACACTTGCAACAATGGAAATAACACTTTCCTCTTATTTTCGCCCCTATTGTTAGAGTTTCTTGTCCCAGTGCTGGTGTACATTGCTTTAGTTGGTGTCAGCGGCGTGCCTCAGCGTCTTGTAAAATTGAATTATAAGTAGAACACAACCTTAGGCCGACATAAGTATTCAAACGTAAACATATTTAATACTTATATTATTTTAAAGCTACGCAGTGTAAGCATACGTAAATACAACTGCTACAAAATAACTTGAGTCTTCCGTTAAACATATAAACTCATAAATAGCAACTAAGACTAATTTGCACTAAAAGGAGAAATGAAAAGATTACTTTACATCTGGACATAAGTATTCAAACAGAGAACATTTCTATGTTTATTTACAACAGTATTTGTCTGTTTGAAGCGTTGAATTATGCAGAGCACATTAGTTTTGCTTCTGTTAATGGTTTTGGCAATTTCAGAGAGAGGTTCACTTTCTTTGTACATATTCTATCACGATATTCATCTCTGCCACCGTTGTCTCCTTATCTTTACATTACCTGTGAGTTCACAATCGGCTGAATAGCTTTGAGCACACTGTCTCGAGGTATAGCACAAACACAACTGCTATGTGGTAGGATACGTCCAACCACCTTTCTCTCTGTTCAGTTGGGTACGTTCGAAAACCTATATCCTCCAATAAGAGGGACAATAGAATAAATATAGTATAGATTGTGTAATAATTACGTGCAAAGTGATATTTTAAATATTGTTTCCGAGACACAGAAGGTTTATGTTTACATGTTTAACAATTCAACGGTGAAAAATAAATATTACAGTATTTATAGTACGTGCTATGTTACATGTTATATTATTCGAATACCTCTGTCGTATATTGTTCTCACTAAACGGTTTACAGAAAATTGTTAAAAACGGAGTAGAAATCGACAAGAAACACCCACACACATACACCCGCACATGCACACACCAACTTTAAACATAGTGGTGTACTTAAATATGTTTTTCACTTTACGCTAGATTGGCTGCATTGATTGGCCATGTCGTAGCGCATATCTGATAGGTATCAACCCTAAGGGTTGAGGCTTGGCTGTGTTTATTGCATGGGTAAATGGTTAAATATTTTGTCCAGTATTATAAACATAACAATTGCAAAGACTTGTCTTATAGTAAGTCCGGCGATACATTCCAACAAGTCAGGCTAAACACTGTTTTGCCCTTCAACCTTTAAGAATTTATATTGCTACTGTACAAGTTGAATTTGTCGGTCTATTGCTTTAGCACGGAAACCTCCTTGAATTATGTGTCTAAAAGTACCTAGGAGACTGAAATGAAATGTTTCTAAATGCTTTTAGCTAAATACGCATGACTTTATCATAGTTTTATTAGTTATGATGCAATGTTATATTACAGCGGTGGAGTGTGTGCTTTTATTGCAAAAGAAAACCATTAGTGTTATTGCTAGCATATCCTCAAGGGATACATGGAGAAAGACGTTTAAACAGCTTTCCATAATGATAATTCCACGCATGTACACATATTTCTGGTAGCAATGTATATACTCATGAACAATGAAAAGAAGGCTCTTTAAGAGAAATGTATACAGCTGTAATAAAAGAGAATACACTAAAAAAATTAACATCATCATGAAGAGTAAATAGGTCATTTATTAAGTATTCGTAAACAATCTGTCTGAAATTTAATATCAAATTACCACTCGTCTGCAAATTAGTTGCAATTTAAGATATGATCTCAATATGTTCTTCATTGAAAACTAGAAGATGGAGCAGAGACTTCTGTGGAACTTCTCGGCTCTGCCGAAGAGTGGCCATCAGAGCCTCCACTGTAGAGTGGAGGTTTTCCCGGTTCTCATTGGCGGAAGTCTCTGAGCAACCTTCCTGCAGCTTGAACAGGTGTCCGCAGGCACTTCCCAGCCGGGTGGTCAAGGCGCCAAATGTTTCCATTTCTCCGCCACTTGTGATGTCCGTTCCTGTATCCTCAGAGATCTCCTGCATCTCACATCTTTCTCCAGGGCTCAATGCTCCAAAGATCCACTCATGAGCGAGTCGAGGCAGCAGAATCATTCAAGAATGGGATACAAGGTTTTCAAGAACATCTCCCAAACATTACGTAGAACATTTTTCGATTTTTTTTTTTCAAAAGTGCTGCAAATATTTTTATTAAAATACTACAAATTATTTCTATGACAAATGAGGTGTACATTTTACATTTTCTGGAAAAGTGCATCGAAGCCGTTTTCATTCTGGTTTACTTTTGGACGTTAGACAAAATCTTACTATACAGAAAATTTAAAGTAGTTGAAAAACAAAATGTATTTTCAGATACATTTTCTGAGAGTGGACTTTTTACCAAATATTGCTTATTATTTTTTGACTTTATCAATACTTATAGTTTCCAACAAGAAAAACATTATTCGATTTTTGATTATCGTTTAAAGTCTTCTCCACTCTCAAATTTTCTTTCACCTATAAACAAATTAGCGATTAAAATGTCTATCCCGTTTAACATGAAGTGGATAAAGGAATAATAGTTTGCAAGAATATTTTATATCTGAATAGAAAATTTCATAGCAGTACTGCACAGTGGATTTTTAAAATATATTTGCAAAATAATATATATTAAGTATGTGTTCTATGTTTAATGGGTTACGACGTACGTATTTTTAAAAGTGCAATAATTTTGAGGGCGACTGCACTTGCACACAAGCTCCTTGAACCATAAGGCCGTAATCCTTTGAGAAAAATGGAAAACAAACCACTTGCTCTCTCAACTCTCATCCAACACACATGGAAAGGTTATAACTGTTTTGCAGTATGTTCATTCGAAGTTCCGTTGCTGCAAGTAAACAAGTACGAGTGAAAGAAAACTGTGAACTTTTGTGTTTTTTTAAATGTTTGTCTGTATGTGAACAAATTCTGTAAAATGAGATATAAATATAAGATACCACTGGAGGAAAAAATTAAGTTTATTGATAAGTACGAAAAGAAAAGGACGTTCAGCTAAAGAATTAACCGTGTTGTTTAAAGTGGAGAACACTCAGCTTTATGATATTTAGAAAACAAAAATTAAGACAAGTGATTAACAAAAATTAAGACAGGGCTTGTGAAACCTATTACAAAATCTACAGAGTGTGACGACCTAACACGGGTTATGTTCGAGTGGTTTGTTAGTGCATAAGCTAAAGGAATTTCCATTTCTGGACCATTGTTTCAAACTCAAGCTTTGAAGACAGCAACAAATTTAGGCAAAGATCATCTCAGAGCTTCCAATGGACGGCTACAGAGCTTCAAACATTGCCATAACATTGTTCTGAATGCTGTGTGTGGTGAAGCAAATGATGTTGGTATGCAGACAGTTACAAATTGGGAAGAGAAAATTGAAAGCAGACAGAGAATCTAGGCGACAAACTACAATTATCGTATATAAGTTTAAAATATAGCAACTAATGCTTGAAATTTATTATTTGCTGTTCATTCTATATTATTTCTTCACTGAAAAAATGTGCTATTATTTCGTAATTTCTTTGTATTTAAACACAACCCTCTGTAAGACGTAAACTTGTAAACGGAAAACAAATGCGTTGCGTTGCGTTTTAGTGAGGTTTAATTGTATTTATTAAGCTGGTTGCTATCTGATGAATCTACCTACAGTTCTGTCCTCTTTATATGCGGAGAGAGAACAAGATGTTTTCATTTCAGAAAAGTAGTATTTACAACTGGGACACTATCTTGAACATGAAACCTAGAGCTACGAGCGACCTGAGTCAAGAGAGCCTCTGCTTAGCCAAAGTAAACAACAGAACATCGTTGTTCATACGCCAGTGTTACCATTTGTACATTTCACTGTATCCTGTTTTTGTTTGTTGTCATCTAGTTTACTTTTGTTTTAGGTTTGTGTTTAGCCATCTCACATAGTAACTTTAAGTACTAAATGCCTGAAGCAGATCCAGCATTAACACCGCAAACTCGCAAAGTCAAGTGTTTATCCAGCCTGGAAAAAACATTTGAGGAAACTAGAACTTGGTAATTACGATATGATTGGAAGTATGACCGCATAAAAGAAACAAAACGTCCTGCTTCCGTTTTTGAGAACGCTATATTGATGCTCAGATAAAATGGGCGGAAAGTAAAATTGCAAACCAATAACGAATACCTCAAAAATCGTTAAATCTACACTAAAATGTAGGTTTTATAAAATTATTTGCTTTGACGGGATATTAATTTTTATTTTGTATATATCTTACGGTTTACCAGTTATCTAAGTTATCTACCTGTTAACAGATCGTCTACAGGGACTACAGGAGCTATTCCCAGAAAATTCAAAATATAAGAGTATAGAAAGGGTCAAACTGAAAAGTTTAATGCCATATCCGGGATTTGAACCACGCATCTCCTGATTTCAGCCAAGTCGCTCTTATCTATTGAGCTACCATGGCTTACTTACCGTCATGGCAATAAATTCTCCAATTAGCTTATATATTTTTCCCGGTAAAACACTAGGGGCTCTCGCATTCGAGATACACTGTTTGTGGCGACTTACTATCGTAAGTACTTGAGTCCCAGGTTTCATCATTTAACTTTTATTATTTAACTTAATTTATGGAAATTAATTGTTCCTTCACATTAGCTTTGTATA